>RJWM01001892.1:0-55779 GCA_004363535.1 Dasyprocta punctata | reverse complement strand
ATCAGTAGGAAGCTGCCGTTTAATTCCAGGTATCCTTGAAGAAGAGATGAAAAGTTAGCTGTCTCCAATTGGGGAAAGTTCTAGAAAATTAACCATTTATCCAGAGGACTGCAATTGTTTAAACTTTTCCATGAAATTTATATGATACCTAGAAATTTTCGAAGAAAAATAGAAAACAGTAAGATAAAAAATTGTATTGAAGATTAAATTTGAGTTTTTGTTTGTTTTTGTTGTTTGTTTTGTCTTGTATGGTTTTTTTGAGAAAAGGTCTCCCTGTGTAGGTCATACTGTCCATGACCTCCCTTTGTAGCCCATGCTGACCTCAAACCTGCAGTGATTCTCCTGCCTCAACCTCCTAAGTGCTAGGATTACGTGTGTGCACCATCATGCCCGGCCTGAAGATAAAAATTCTATTGTAGATTAAAAAACTGCATTATGTTCTGTTGTTATGGATGTTTCAAAAATGGAACATGGGCATAAATGGATTAATGACAGCACAAAGCTGATCTCTTCCACACAGTTGCCTAGAGGTTTTAGTCAGTTCTTCATTCCATCCTAGATTCTCTGGCTTCCTGTGTAAATTGAATTATGTTTTTCTATTCCTGGGCTACAGCCAGAAATAATTAGTTCCTGGCATTACCAAACTGGAAATCATAATACATTTTCCCCTAATTTTACTGCAGTCCAGCAGTTAGAGTCTATAGTAACTATAAATAATATGATTTACCTACACTATACATTAAATAGGCTTTGCTGGAGGTAACTGGTTTATAGGCCACATTTGATACCATTTCTGTCAGAACATGTGTTTCTGAGTTCTCCCAAAACAGTTTGTAAATGAAGTTGAAATATCACATATTACAATTTGGTTAGTATATTGTACTATATGCATGCTAGTATTGAGGCTTCTTTTTCTTTGACTCTTCCTGATTAACTCAGTTGATATTTATGGAATTCCTATTGTATGGCAAGGTACTAGAGAGGTAGGGTAAAAATGACAGTGTCTATCTCTAGAGGAACTTACAACCTTTTGCGAGACTCCAGTGAACTAAATATTCAGGTAGAGTAGATATCATGCTTCAAAAAGAAGGATGCTATGGAAGCACCTTGGAAAATATATGCTGGGAAAAGCACCCCAAGAACTGAACAAGTAAGGTGTAGGTTAGTAGCTAAAGAGAGAAGAAGCAATCTGAGAAGGAGACGAGGTTAGTGGAATATGATTCAGGCGTATAAAAGGGTTTATGCAAACTCATAAAGATTAGCTGGAAATGGCACATTTAGGGGACCAAAAGTAGGTCAATACAGATGACGCATAGTATTAGGGAGAAATTCTGAGTATACGCCACAGATCGGTGAGAGCGGTAACCACAACATAAAGGTCAGAGTTCGTATTTTGTAATTTATTTTAAGGGTTGTTATCAGTCAGTATAGTGGAGTGACTAAAATGATCAGATTTGTGCTTTAGAAGAATAACTGTAGCTGTGTGGTAAAAGAATTGGAAAGAATAAATCCATGGGTAAGAGAATCTATTTGAGATAGGTCTCTTTTAATACAGTTTAATGATGTTGATGATCTAAGCCAAGCAAGTGGATGTACCACAATTTAACTGGAAAGAAAGGAGTAATTCAAGAAGTATTAGGACAGTACAGTCCACTGGGTGGAGTGGCACACACATATAATCCCAGCACTTGAGAGACTGAAGCAGGAGGATTGCCAAGAGTTTGAGACCAGCCTCTGTTACACAGTGAGATCATGTCTGAAAAACAAAGAAAACAAGATGATACAATCAGTAGATATTGAAGACCGACTGACTATCAAGCGGAAGGAGAATTTACAATTCTTGCCAGGTCAACAGGGTTGATGTTTGTGTCATTCACTAAGACAGTAAGAAAAATAGGAGATAAATTTTGTGCCCAGATCCCCATTCAGTGCAATATGTGCCAAACCCAGCAAGGCTTGCACAGTTAATAGAAGGTTTCTTTGTACTTTACAGTATCATTTTAGAAATACTTCTCTTTTCATTGAATCATTTGAACAATTCTGTTGAGAAATTTAAAGATAATTTAAAACTAATGATAGTTTGTCTAAGTTCTGAAAATCTTTGTAAAGTAATATATTTCTATAAGTATTTAGATACTCACTTAAACGATTGCTGTTTTAAGGTCATACACAGTGCTTCATTATTCCCTGTATTAAATCATTTATTCATTATTTATGATATTTAATGTGGCAAGTCTGTAACTCCATAGTGAATATATTAAATTAGTATATGAAGTGTAAAATCTTATTTTTGTCAAATCTGTGGAGAAAGTAAATACTTCTCTATTCTTTTATGTGTAAAATGTTTTACACATAAATCACTAACTGTGGTTAGAGAGCACTGGGCCTAGAAAAGATCTCTGGTAGTCATTTTTCATCTTCCTTTGTTCTAAGCAGCGTTAGCGCCTAAAGACTTCCAGACAAATGGATCTCCTATCTATACTAATTTTATAGCTATTCATAATAGAAGGCTTCTTTCTGTGCTATAATCTTTCTTTTCCTGATAAGCTACAGCATCTTCTTAGTACATAAAAAGATAGGAGCAGTACTTCAGATTAGTTTATGCCAGCAAATTAGATCGTATTGATTAGACAAACTTTAATAGGTACAGTGTTAATCAGTAAGATTATAGTATTGATCTATTGAGGGATGGTGAAACTTTAGAGACCAAGTACCCAAGCTACAACCCAAAACCCGGTTATTTATTTCTAAGCACCAACACTGCCCCACGTGTGCTGTTACCCAATGCTGGGCTGCCAGACGACGCTGGGGCAGCTTAGCTTATGTTCCAGCACAGCCCTTGTGCGTCTGCTTCGGCATGTGTGCTGTAGGTTCGCCACTGCTGACGTATGTCATCGTTGTGCCTTGTAAACAGTCATGCTAGTCTACCTTTTGAGGCACTTGTACTTCACAGAATGACAGACTTATGTTTAAGTGTGTTTATTATTGTCTCCTTAGTGTTGTTATTATTAATTTCTTTTTCAAATGTTTTCTCCATGCAATAATATAACAATGATAAGCAGTAAATACTAGTGATAAATAGTCAACTAATGATGAAAAGTAAATGAACCTAAAATAATTATTGTTAATGTTATAAAACAATTAGTGAAGAATCTTAGATACTTAGAAGAGTTACTTTTTTTCTTATTATTTTGTATTATTTGTGGAGAATACCATGGATGAAAATGAAGAGATTCTTCAGATTTAGGATCAGCATAATATAACTCCTTGGGAAAAAAACAGATTTAAGTGGTATGTTTGCTTTAGCCTATTCTCAGTTATTTTTGGGCACATTCCAACATCTCATTTTTAGATAAAACCATTTTAAGAGAAATGCCAGCTTTTTATGAAAATTATTAATACCAACCCATAATTTAAGATTTCCTGTCACTTTTGGGAAGGAAGCATTCCTTAGTGCTTTAAAAAACTTTGCAGAAGGCGAATTACTTTTATACATGTTCCCATTATGCACCAAGTGTGTTTTCTCTCTAATTGCCTCAGCAGCCTAACACAGGTGGAATCCTATTTATAAAATGTAGTAAAGAATAATGAGGCCACTACAATATTCCTGGCTGCATTGGCTCTGGGGTGATGTGAGGCTGAACAGTCCTTTTCCTGTGCCTGTTCTGTGGCTGAGGAGTCTGGCTTTGAGCCAGGGACAGCCTCCTTCGGTTCATTAGGAAATGATCAGATAATAATATAAGCAACAGGATAATAAAAATAGAAGGGGAAAGAGTATGTTAGTTGCATGGCGTTGTGGAATGGAGAAAGGGTTTATTAAAAGTGGGGAAACGTCCACTTGAGAAGGAAGTGTTGGGTTTTTAAGGTGGCAGAATGGATAGATTTGGAATTATAGAAAGAGAAATTTGCCTTAAAAAGCAGTATCTCTCATTGCAAAAGACAAAGAAACTGGAATGAGTGAAAGTAAGAAAAAGTAAGGTATTCTTAGGTGATGACTCCGTTTTCTTTGGGTAATAGGAGATTTGAAAGCCAGAAGTTACTGGTCCTCATTTGAAGAAAGTAGAAAACATTGAAATTATTTCTGCAGTTTACTAGAGAAATATGTTAGTAATAAGAGCTACCATGTTAAAAGGATTCGCTGTATGCCAGTCACTATCCCAAGCACATTTTTTTTTTTCGTGGCACCGGGGATTGAACTCACAGCCTCGCACCTGCCAGGGCAGGCACTTAAGCCACTGAGCCAAACTCCCAGCCCTCGTTTTTTGAGGCAGGGTCGCACTATGTAGCTCAGGCCAGCCTTGTGCTCGCACTGTAGCCCAAGCCAGCCTCAAACTCACAACGCTCCTCCTACCTCAGCCTCCCAAGTGCTGGGATTAAAGGTGCCAAGCACATTTTTTACATGGTCTCGTTTAATTCTTACCACAACCCTGTAATGTATAGGTACCTTAATCTCCTTTTATAAGTAAAGAAACAAAAGCACAGAGATTAAGTGTCTTGTTTAGCATCACTCAAATTGTGTATAATGGTATAGCTGAGATTTGAACCCAGATAGTCTGCCTCTGGAGTCCAACATTCCACTAGCATAGCTGAATAAATGTAATACTTGCTAATGATCATAAATTAAAGTGGCACTTGTTTTCCTTATTAGTGATTTTTTTAGCATTCATTAATAGGCATGGAAGAGATTTAAAAGTCTGTATAGTCAATGTGTTATAATACTTTCAACACCCATGTTCTATGTATGATAATTCTAACACTCAAATAAATTTATTTATGCTTATACCGTACTTTAGTACTACAAAATTGATTACCTTTTTTGATTTTGTTTGTGTTTTTGAGACAGGATTTCACTAAGTACCCTAGGCTGGCCCCAAAGTGATCTTCCTGCTTCAGCTTCCCTAGTGCTGGGATTATAGGTGTGTGCCAACCACATCTTGTGATTGCCTTATTAACATGATCAGTTGTGGGATTTAGAAAGAAATCAAGATTTTTTTAAACAGTGAATTTAGTTTTAAAAGAATTAGATGTTTTTATCAATGACTTTTATGATCAAACTTCTATGAAATCAGCTATCATAAAAAAATTTAAATTCCATATACTATTGGTTGTACTTTCTAATTCTGTTAGAACTGGTAAATCCAATGGAGTTCTGTCATTCATGGAAATGTTCTCACTGTTCTGCCCAGATAGGCAGATACATACATAGATAGGATAAGTTTTGATGCAGTTCAATTGAATGATTGGTTTCTATAACTTGCTTAAAACGTTTTATTGCAAAGTTTAGGCTGTTTAAAATTGTAAAATGTTGTTGCTTAAGATTTTAAATTGAAGTTGCACCTTCTGAAGTTGCTTACATCTTGTGCACTTCTCAATGGGTTGCTTGTAGAATTTAATATCATAAGATTAAATGTATTAAGGATATTAAATGTCCATTTATAGATCTGTTCAGAAAAAAATAAAACATGCTTTTTTCATAGGCTGAAATAAGAAATTTAACTCACCCCTTTTAAAATAAATGTGCAGGTTCACAGACTCCCATCCTGAAAAAAGAATTTTAAGGGCACATTAGTAAAAACAGGCATGAGAAAGATTTATTTGTTTATTTATTTATTAGAGGAAAATATAGGATGCACTCAAGAGTGGAATGCAGGTACTCAAAGAAATGAGACGTAATACAGTTAGGAACTGAAGATGGTTTGGTTTGGTTTTGGTTTTTTGAGACAGTGTTTAGCTACTAGTCCAGGCTGGCCTTGAACTCACAATGTAGTTCCCTTGAACTCACAGTGTTCCTCCTGCCTCAGCTTCCTTAGTGCTGGGATTACAAGTGTGTGCCACCATGCCTGGCGGGAGCTAGAGATCTTTTATATGTTTTGAGGGAAACCTGTGGAATTCATAATGTGTAGCTTTAGTCTCAGTCTTAGTTTTAGAGGATGGGAGAGGACTGCCCACCCTTAGTGAGCTGTTCCTTGGGAAATGTCAAAAGGGTGGTCCATTCAAGAGAGAAAGAGGACCATTTGCTAGGAAAAGGGATGAGCAGAACCATTTGCAGTTGAAAAGGAGTTGCCCAGGTTTTGTGTTTTGGGAGGAGGAAAAGAAAGAGTAAACAAACCAGGTTTGTGTTCATAAGCTGCAGTTTTTCTTTAAAGTACAATCTTTAAAATTTTGATTACCTTGTCTGCTTTCTACCTAACCTTATTTCTTCTATCCTACTGTTATTGGGTAGCCTGCTTCTAAAAGTGTCTCGCCAACTAAACATTACCAGGTTCTGGCTTGCTCGCCTCTTCCTCTGGAGGTAAAGTCCAGGTTCTCCTGGTCTTGAGCAAAGAATTGAACAAAACAAACAAAAAAAAAAGTGAGGACATGTATTTGAGAAAGTTAAAGTGAAGAGTGAGGGAGAAACTGCCTCTAAAGAGCAAACTTGGGTCAAGTAAAGAAAAAAAGAAGGTAAAAACAAAAATAATAGTACACATTGCACCTGGGAAACAGTGCGGGCTATTGCAGAAAGTTACGATAGCAAGCTCTTCTTGGCATCATTCTGCGCTTTTATGCTGTCCCAATCTTGAGGAATCCCACTAGAACTTCTACATATGGGTCTGGAGAGGTGGCGCTTAGATTGCATCCTTAGGCTGATATCAGGTCTAGGCCATCCTGTTGGAAATCTGCTCCAGTTCTGGGGAGCAGTCCACCTTCAGGGCTTTGGGCAGTGTTTTGCCCAAATGTCAGGGATTTTGTGATTAATAGGTCTTGTCTACTACTTCAAGCCAGTTTTGCCATGGCCTAATCTCCTATCTCACTATATCACTTTGAGATAGGAAAATAATACCTCTGATAGTACAGCTGAACCATCTTTTGAACTGAAACTGTTACTTTGTATGGAGAAATTTTAGTGTGGGGCTCTGAAAATGTCCAAAACTCTTTCATTGTATTTTAGAACTACTCTTCCTCCCCTAAAGACTGTCTTCTAATAGATTTGAAAATATTTTCTACCAGATTTTACATTTTTGCTTCTTTTGTTTTTTACTACCAGAATTGAAAATGGTTTTTCAGGTTTCTTAAATGGTTTAGAATTTAAGAACTATGAGCAGCCAGCGCTGCCCCTGCACGCACACCAGCCGCCATCAGGGATGCTTCTCACCAGCAACCAGCGCAGGCCAGGAGAAGCATCCAGCCCTGCTGTCACATGCACACTGCTGCCATCAGGGCGCTTCCTACAGGAAGCCAACATGGGCTGGGAAAAGCAGCAGCCGGCCCTGCACCAGCACACCTGCTGGCCACCATTGGGTACCCATAGCTAGCAATGACTAGCAGTAACAGCCATCCATGCACTGGAGAAACCATAGCCAATGTGGGAAGTGCCTGGGGCCCCCACAACCTGCTTGACCAGAAGAACCCAGGAAAATGTCCAGATGAAGAAGCAAAAGGCAGTCTCTGGCCTCTAACGCAAGCAGAGCAAGTCGAGGAGATGTAAACATGGAAGAGATCGGGAGTCACACACCTGAAGTTTCTGAAGTGATGGCAACTGCAATAGAGAAACAGCTTCATGAGACTATAAAAGAAATTAGATTAGAAAAACTATCTCAGGTAAGAGAAGAAATAAAAAGCATAATAAAAGAATTGCTGTGCATATCTAAAGAAGACAGATAAAAATAATAGAGGAGCATAGGAAAATGAGGGAAATCATAAATGAACAATATAAGAGAGATTCAGAATGCATGAAACCGAGTCAAAGTGATATCAAGGAAATTAGAAACTCCATTGAAAACTGGCAAAACTGCCTAAATGAAACTGAAGATAGACTTTCAGACCTTGAGGACAGGCATGCACCTTATGATCGTGAAAGGAAAGATCTCTTAAAAATAACAAGAAACCAGGAAATAATAATTTAATGGCTGCAAGAAAATGCAAAGAAAAATAATTTAAGAATGATAGGTATCAGTGAAAAAGCAAGGGTGGGGTCAACACAAATGTCATAAACAAATTATTTACAGAAGTAATAGAAAATTTCCCAAGCATGGGAAAAGTACCTGACATATAGATAAGTGAGGCATATAGAACTCCAATTAGCCATAATCAAAGTAAATCTATATCCTGACATATAATAATCAAGATCCCAAAAATTCAGCACAAGAACAGAATATTAAAAGCTGTTAGAGAAAAAAACGGTTCACCTATAAAGGAAAACCCATCAGAATCATGATGAACTTCTTAACACAAACCATCAAGTCAAGAAGAGCTTGGAGTGAAATGTTTCAAGTCCTGAAAGAAAACAACTTTCAGCCCAAACCGATGTGAAACTATCCTTCAAAATCAGTGGAGAAACGTGATACTTCTCTGACAAAGAACAGCCAAAGGGATTCATGACCACTAAACCAACCCTACAAAGAATACTGAAGGACATTCTAGAGAGAGAGAAAAATGATGATGGTTCCAGGAACAGTGGCAGAGGGGGCTTGCCAAGTGAGAAAGCAATCAAATGGAGGGGTAAAATAGGGCCCCAATGTCAGGAAAATAGCAAGTCAGAGACGAGCCAGTGCATGTTGGCCATAACCATTAGTGTAGATGGCCTCAATTCACCAATAAAAAGAAACACAGGTAGAGTGTGGATCAGGAGAGAGTATCCATCAATATGCTTTATACAAGAAGCACATTTAACTCAAAAGGAAATTCATGTACTGAAAGTCAAATGAGAAAAAACAATGCGCCATGTGACAGGAATCCAGAAAACAGAAATAGCTTGCCCATTAACTGCAGAATGGATAAGAAAGATTGGCATTTTTATACAATGGAAAGCTACCCAGCTATAAAGAAGGATAACCTCAAGGCTCTTGTAGGTAAATGGATGCAAGTTGAGATCATGCTCATGTGTGAAATGGTTCGGGGTCATGGGTGAACATGTGTTGTCTCCCTAGTATAAAAAACTGAAGCAGTTAGTGGGATCCAAAATGCACAATAGATACTGTGAAAGTGAAAGAAGACGAAATGTCTAAAAGGGAAGGCAGTAGCCATTGTTAATTTCCTATTATCTTATTTTGAAGGCTTGTATCATTTTCATTGTTTTGTTTTTTATTTATTTATTTTTATTTTACTTATTTATTTATTTATTTATTTTTGAGACAGAGTCTTGCTATGCAGCTCAGGCTGGCCTTGAGCTCACTTTGTAACCCAGGCTGGTCTCAAACTCACAACGATCCTCCTGCCTCAGCCTCCCAAGTGCTGGGATTACAGGTGTGTACCACCATGCTGGCTTTTTTTTTTAAAGAGAATAAAACCAAACAAAATAAAACAGAACAAAACCAATCAAAACAAACCAGTATAAGTGACACAGGACTTCGAAACAATTTGAAATCAGCAATGGTTATCATAATGCCTCTTGTCTTCAAAATAGCTATAGATACCTTCAGACACAGTAAAAATCAAACAAAACAGAACAGATAGAACTAATAAAAACAAAACAATGAATGCAATAAAGGACTTCAAAACAAGACAATAGTAAATCTAAAATGGCTACCATAATATATCTTGCTATCTTTGAAATAGCTGCCCATGCCATCAGATATAATAAAATCAAACGAAACAAAACAGAATAAAACTCAACCCAACAAAACAATTAAAATGATACAGGACTTCAAAAGAAAATAAGAGGGAATTAGCCATGGCTACCACCTTCAGAAGGAGATCCCCATAGATGCTACATTGCTTACTGTTATCCTCTGAATAGATGATCAGACCACCGGTCCTAGACCTGCAAGGCCAATGCAGCAGCAAACACCATGAGCATCGAATTGTGAGTCTGGAATCTGGCTGTCCCCCCGCCACTGGTGGCTTGCACGTGGTGCTGGTTCACAGGGAGGGCTTGCTTCTTGTTGGCTTCTTGTTCTCTTCCCCCACAGTCCCCATTGTTTTGTTTTGTTTGGTTTTATTCTTTTTGTTTGAATTCATCATGTCTGATGGCATGGACAGCTATTTCAAAGATAACAAGATATTATGATAGCCATTATTGATTTCCTATTATCTTGTTTTGAAGCCCTGTATTGCTTTCATTGTTTTGTTTTGATTGATTTTATACTGTTTTGTTTGATTTTATTATGCCTGATGGTATCGGTAGCTACTTTGAGGATAATGAGGCATTATGGTAACCATTGCTGATTTCCTGTTATCTTGTTTTAAAGTCCTGTATCACGTTCACTGCTTGGTTTTTTAGTGTGTGTGTGTTTTGTTTTTTTGGTACCAGGGATCAAATTCACAACCTTGCACTTGCCAGGCAGGCACTTGTGCCACTGAGCTAAATCTCCAGTCCCACTGCTTTGTTTTGATTGCCTCTGTTCTGTTTTATTTTGTTTGGATTTATTCTCTTCAAAAAAAAAAAAAAAAACTATAAGCAAAACATATGCAATAGTGTGCTTCAGAGGTGTAACGCAGGGGACAGAGATGAATAAGCAATGCCTATTCTCTTTACTTAGTATTTCCTTTCCTCTTTAAGATAACTTTAAAGAATAAAAGATAAATTAACTGTGAATAAGTTAAATTAATAAGAAACAGCATAAAGTGAGCTAGATAATGAATAAAAATAAGAGGCAGGCTATCAACTGATGAGTGAATAAAATATATATATCTGTGTAATATGATGTGGCACAATAGCAGGGCATGGTGGTACACACCTGTAATCCTAGCACTTGGAAGGCTGAGGCAGGAGGATTACCACAAGTTTGAGGCCAGCCTGGGCTCTAAATTGAGTTCAGGGCCTGCCTGAGTTATGTGGTGAGACCTTGTCTAAAACAAAAGAAAACAGGATATAACATTTTTTTGAAAAGCAAAGTATTGATGCATGCCACAAAATGGATTGAAAACATTCTAATTGAAAGAAGCCACAAAACACGTATTACACGATTCTCTTTATATGAATCTACAAAATAGTCAAACTTATATCGACAAAATGTAGTTTAAATGTTTACCTAAATATGGGGGTGAAGAGTCAACTGAGATGGTAGATAACAGCTAAGAGGTAAAGGACTTTTTTAGGAATGAAATGTAAAATTAAACTGGGTGTGGTGATGCATGCCTGTAATCCCAGCACTCAGGAGCCTGAGGCAGGAGGATTGCCACAAATTCGAGGCCATCCTGGCCTACATAAACTAGTTCAAGGCCAGTCTACACTACATAGCAAGACCCTGTCTAAAAAGTTTTTAAAAAAGTAAAATTAATTGTAGTGATGGTTAAAAGAACTCTATGATTATACTGAAAGTTACTGAACTGTTCACTGTAAAAGGGTGAATTTTATGGTAAGTGAATTATATCTCAATGAACCTTTTTTTTTAAATAAAAGAGACAGAGACAGACAACACAGATTCCTCTGGCTTTCTTCTCTGGTTGCCTCAGCTCACTGCTTCTTCTCGTTGTGGCTCTGAGATGATTGCTATAGTTCCAAGAGATCAGATTTCAAGTGCAAGCCATTTTGTCCAAAGAAAGGATTGGTGTTCCTAGGAGTCCCTGTGTTAGTATGTGTTTTGAAGACCCCAGCAGTCTTCCCAGGAGCCTTATTAGTTGGAATCACTTGCAGGGGAAATGAAAAGGCTAGCTTTGACACAGTTCAGCTCTGGTTAAGGTCTTAAAGATCTTCCCTTAAAGTTGGTGGCCACCAGATATCTCAACAAAACTGCTGTTTATTCTTGGGTCTGAGCATTTTAGGTCTTCAGGGGAAGTTTTTTTGTGCCTGCCTAACTTTTTGTGAAAGTTAAGGGCTTTTAAAGGAAAAAATATTCTGACAGTAAGAAAAAACTTCAAGACTTTGTAGTAAGGGTTGGTTCTGTTGTAATAGGGGAGAGAAATTGAGTTCAATTTCAGATACAACAAGGGCAAGTGGGGGTTTATAGCAAATAGGTAGGTTAAAGAAGTTGGTAGATGGAAATTACTAAAAGGGGACATTGAGGGTAGGGGGATACTTGCAAAAATGAACTAACAAAAATTCTTGCTAAAGGCAGGCCTAGGGCATCAAAAAGTGAGGAACGTAATCAGACATGAAGGGTCTTTCTTCTTTGCTTTGCACTTCCTATTAGTGATACTATCAGAGCAACAACTACAAAACCTAAAGCAGCATAACAAAGATGCTGATCATTCCCAGGACCTGCTGTTCCATATACTAAGTACTTAAGATGATTTGCAAACAAACTCCTATTCAGATCACTTAAAATCTGACAATGCAGTGACACTTATTTATTTATTAAAACAAAGTCATGATAGTTAAAGATGCACATAGAGGGTATGGTGGCACACACCTGTAATCCTAGCACTCTGGAGGAGGACTGCCTGGTGTTCAAGGCCAGCCTGTGCTCCATAGTGAGTTCAAGGCCAGTCTAAACTGCATAGCAAAACCCTGTCTTTAAAAAAATAAGAAGTGTAGTATATTTTAAAAGGCAGACCTATGCAATCTCTAACTGAAGAACCTAAGAAAATCCTAAAAATTCATGTGATGCATAGATACTTTCATACTCCAAACGCTTTCTCCTAGGAATCACACCACGTTACAAATGATGGTTAAGTTGCTCAGTGAGTACCAAGGGATTGCTTAGCCAGTTATGTAGTACATTCTTATCATGTTAATTGTCACCACGGTATAAGCCTTTCTAAAACAGTGACTGGAAGGAGTGAGGAGCAGGGAGCTTGAGCTTTGGCATCGGCAGCCCTGCCTGTGATTGGGAAAGGATAATAACAGTGGAGAGGACTCTGGTAGAAAGAAATAGCTTACTTGGAAAGAGGAGGAAGAATGCATTTGAAACTAGGGGTACAGTGATCATACAGTTTATAAACCAGACTGGAAAGTAATGAATGTATCTTAAAAGTATTCCTACTTGACATATACTTTTTGAAAGGCTTATTACAGTAAATATAGCTCTTTAGGCAAACATGCACTTTATTAAAGTGGTTCAGTTGCCATGACAACATATCTGGAATTTATAGCCCTTGTTTTGAGAGGGCTTCATTTCTACTTTCTGAAGCACGGAGATCCAAGGCTAAAGTTCTTAACAGCTTCCAGTCTCATATGATGAATTTCTCTTCTGTCGAAAATTTAGACATGCAAAATGTAGCTTGCAGAATTAATCTTATGACTTTACAATCATCAACATGAATTTTAAATTGGTATTTTTCAATCTTGAAATGTCCTCATTTAAAAAAATTTACTACCAAAACTACATAGTATAATTTGACAACCAGAAACAGCTATTCTAAAAAACAACAGTCTTCTACCGTTAGTCCCCAGTAGCAACCACTTTCAATTCTTTTGAAAGGCTATATTTTTAGTATTTTTTCCAAATCCTTTAACATGGTGCTTGGAAGGCTTCTTAGTTTGCATTGCTGCTTGCTTTGTAATCTTAGCTGTCATCATTTGTTTCCTCAATATGTAAAATTAAATTTTAGCTCTTTCCCTCTGTTTTAGTTATTATTAATTGTGCTGCTATAAACATGGATATGCATTTTCATTGTAATATGTCTTTAATTCTTTTGAGAAAGAGAATAGCTAGGTCGAATGAAATTTCTATTTTTAGTTTTTTGAGGAATCTCCATATTGATTTCCATAGTAATTGTTCTAGTTTATATTCTCACCAACAATATAACAGGATTCCTTTTCTCCTGCATCTTCACCAGCATTTGTTGTTATTTGTTTTAGATATGAAAACCTTAGAAGTCATTTCCTCTGAGAATTTCTGATATCGTTGAGAAATCCAGTGCAATTCAGATTTTTCATTTCATTTTGATTCCATTAAGTCTTTCCTTTTCTCCCTAGAAGTTTATAGAATTCTTTCTTTGTCTCCAGTGTGCTGAAATCTCACGATGGGCTTTTCTATGAGTCTGTTTTTATTCACTGTGAAAGCTATTCAGTGCATTTGTTTCCATTTTCCTTTATAGGTATTAAGGCTAGTGAAACATTTTTTCTTTGATTATATTTTGCTTCTGTTTTTGTTTGTTTGTTTTCTTGAACTGTTATTATTCATATATTCCTTTTATAGGTTGGCCCTCTAATTTTTTTGTTAACTAAGCTTATTGGTACATTTTAGGTACACATGATGATAATATACACCATAGGGAATTTGTACCTGTACATGATATAATTTGATTCTTTTTTTCCTATTCCCCATCCTCCCTTCAAACCCTCTTTCCCTCAGTGTTTACAAAAGCTTTGTTTCCAATTTTTCCTTTTCTCATTTTTTTGTTTTTTTCCTTCTTTCCTGCCCCCACCTCCTCTTAAATTCCCCTCCCCCTCCCTAGTTCCCTAATTTTTGTATTTTATATTTTATTTATTTTTTATCTACTTAAATATTTTTTCAGCTTAATAACCAGCAAATTTTAAATTTCTACTATTATATTTTCACTTTCTGAAAGTACATTTTTCACTGAATGCCCCTTTTTGTGACATCTCTTTCTTGTTTTATAAGTAGTCTCTAATTTTCTTCTCTCTGCATAGTAGACCTGTTCATATATATTGCTTTCTACAAATGTCTGATGATCCTTGAGTGTTTTCTTATATTTGCAAAAAAAATACCCTGCACACTGACTGGGAAATCCCGTGCATAGATATGGCTTGTAGACTAGGCTCAATAAACAGTAATTGACTTGGATTTTTTTTATCTGTTATCTTTAGGGATTTATTTTTCTTTGTCTGGTTAGATTCCTCCAGAAAAGCATTGTATTACAGGGCATAAGTCTGTTTTGGGACATAAGGTGGTAAGGAATGTTAAGAAAGAAAAGTAATGAAAACGCTTCTATATATGTCCTTTTTGGCGCAGGGCAGTGCTGGATATTAAACCCAGGACTAAGTGTTTGCTAGCCGTGCTCTATCACTGAGTTATCCCTGTTCTTTAGTATGTATAATGTAACCTTTATTTAATCTCTGTGATTGCATAGTATGCCCACTTCTTAGTCTGTTTTGTGCTATTATAACAGAATACCTGATTTGGTAATTTATATGCAATAGTTTATTTGGCTCACAGATCTAGATACTAGGAAGTCTAACATCAAGGTCCCAGCATCTGATGAGGGCTTTTGTACTAGATTATATCATGGAAAAAAGCAGAAAAGGAAGATGACCCAAAAGAGCAAGAAATTGAATTTACATCTTCAGGCCCTTTAATAATTGGCATTAATCCATTCATAAGGGTAAATTCCTATCATCTAAACATCTCCAATTAGGCCCCCTTCTCCCAAGACTTACACTGAGGATTGAATTTCCAAGCTGTGCTTTTAGAGAAGCACATCCAAACCATAGCATTCATAATCAATATAGGATTTGATTTATTCAAATAAATTGTTTTACTTTTGCTAAAGAATAAACCTCTAGTTTTCTGCCAGGACAGTTAGAGTAGGCATTAATGCTACAGACTCCACAGGAAGAGGATACGGAGCAATGTTGTGCATCATCCACTGCTTCCACGTTCTTTCAGCAAGTCCACTATTCTTGGCACATTTCCATCTCTGTTCCAGAGGTGCCATTTCCTGGGCCTTTTAATTGATTGGATGTAAACTAGATGCTTCTCTACTTTCCATATTGCCTGTCTTACTAACCATCTGACAGATTGTTTAATCAGTTACTAAACTAAATCTACTTGTTAGCTTCCAAACTCTTGTTGCTATTGACCTTTCTCCAATTTTTTGCCCTTGGGCAGTTGTTATTTAAACATAGCATTGAAAGGGCATGGAGATTACATGTGTTCAACTTGCTATCTTTACCCCATACTTTTGAGTAACTAGTTTTAAGTTTAATTCATGCTACCCACTTTATATTTAATCCTAGTTTAACTCATCTCATTTTGATTCCTCACTCTCAGTAGATAACTTTTCCTTGTTAACTAGGAAGAGCCTATTCAGTCTGAACCTTCTTGATTGTGTTTGCTATATACCTCACATTTTCTCCATATGTCACCATTTTCTCAGACCTCCCTTCTGTAGTCTTGATCATGTCATTCCAGTCTCTTCTAGAACTTTCTTCATCCAGAGACAAACTGAATACCCTCATTTTCTGTTTCTCCTAGCCTATCTACTTTTTAACTGCTTGTTTGTAAGCTTACCTATGTTTCTTAAGTTTAAAAATGAACTAACCAACTTCCCTTAAACCTTAAGCTTCAATCAGACTTACTATTTTGCACTCTTCCCTCCTAGCAATAAATTTTCAGTTTTTTATGATTCCACTTAACAAAAGGCTTACAGGAGCATTTTATTGTTTGGGTATTTGGGGATAATATATTTGATGGTTTTTTGGAAAACCTTCTCATTCCATACTCAGATGTACTTCATTGTCAAGTGCATACTTAGATTAGATTCTTGAATTGTAATGTTGCTCTGCTGCTTTTTTTTTTAAATAAAATTTGACTGAAAATGTTCAAAAAAAATAAAAGATGCCATTCATCTGATTTTTTTCTTTTCATTTTCTGAGGTTTGTCTCCCTAGTCGTCTATATAATTTTAAAAATCATCTTCTAAATAAACCACTAACCCCATATTGATCATACACTCTTTGACTCTTCCTTTCTTGATTTATTTTGTTTGCTTCTAATTCTTGTTTTATTTTTCCCATCCTCCTTATTCCTTTTTCTACATGTCCCTTTTGTGTGAGTTTCTGCTTCCTTAGGCTGCCTAGACAAGAAATGGTATAAAATTTTATAGACCTACTGATATTTAAAGAAACTTAAGTGATTTTTTTTGCTTTATTAAAAGTGCCATGTTTTTTAATAAAAATTTTTATGACATTAATAAAGTTTAACTTTTAATATTTAGGCAGGTGCAGTAAAGGATTATATTAAGATGATGCTTCAGAACGACTCACTTAAATTTCTGGTGTTTGCTCACCACTTAAGCATGCTTCAAGCTTGCACAGAAGCAGTAATTGAAAACAAGGTATGTTGGCATTTTCCCATGAAATAATTTTTAGAATGTAGATTTTTACTATTCTAAACAGTACGTGTAACTTCATAATTTAGATGGGTTTTTGTCTTCTTTAGGTGATGTTTTACAAAATTTGTTATTTTATAACATTAAAGTTTTTTCACATAAATTATATTCATATCTTATTATTATGATGTGCTATTCTTTCTTTCATACTAATCTTAGTATTTTCTTATGATCAGTTTATCTGAATTGATTAATGATGTGCTACCCTTACAGCTATCATGCAAATTTTGGTTTTCCTCCTGGGTATACTGAGAGTGATACAGTTGCAAACAGATATAAAGGGAAGAACGAATCCCACAAATAATAGTGCCCAAGTACAGTCATACCTTTTAAATATCCAGGCAGTGTACTCTATAGAAAATAATAATTTAGCATAGAAGAATTTGAAATATGTGGCCTGTGTTATCCGGTTAGCTCCACCAAATTAGCTGGCCTTACTCCATTTTCTACCTTGATTTCCAATAGTCCTGTTAGTGACAGCATCTTCCACTTTTCCTAGGTATATATCTGTTATCATTCTCGTCAAATGCTGGGAGCTTCCAGGGATATTCAGAAGCAACAAAAAGAAATTTCCTAACAAATAGTTTGAGCTTAATATACATGTAGCAACAAAGCCTCTTACCAGTATAGGTAGATTTTTAAATTTTTTGTGTATATTTAAAAAAAGAACTTTATGTACATTTTTAAGCTTTCACTAATATATTCATTAATATTCAATAAAGATATAATACTAGTGTTTCCTTTATCGAATTTATGATAACAATGTAATAAAGTGCTTTCGTTAAATTAAAAGGCTCTTTCTCATTGAGGAAGAGTTAAACTTAGAAATAATCTTTCAATGAGCAAAATAATTAGAATTATAGTATTTTCTTATTCTGATTCTATCTTCAAACTATTAGAATCTATTTCAAGTATAGCAAGCTATCTGTTTTTTTCCCATATCCATATAACTGATACCCTGAAATCTCATTTAACTTTAAGAGTTAAAAATATAGGTGCTTAGGGAATGGGAGGTAAACTTTCTATCAAATTTCTCCTACTCTGAGCTTGTATTTTCTTTAGAAAAACTTTTCCAAGATTTTGTAATCTCCCTTAATAGATACTAAGATCACTGGAAAATTTATATTTGCTTTGTGACAGCAGAAAGCCAATAAAGTACATTCTGTTAAATAATTAATTTGGATATCCCTGTTTAAAAGTGAATATTCATGTGTTACAACTAATCAAGGCTTTGCTGTTTTGTTTTTTGTACTGTGAATCAAACTCAGGACCTTGTGCTTGTCAAGCAGGCGCTTGTGCCACTGAACTATATTCCCAGCACAAGGCTCTGTTTTCATAGAAGCACAAATGAAACTACTTGAAATTTAGGGCTTATATTTGTTTTTATGAAAGTAAGTTATGAGTTCTGTTTAGCTATTTCAGTACACTCTGATTGTTCCCTTTTTACGACTCAAATTGTTCTTAAAAATGGTAGTGTTCAGTTTAACAGTATTTTGTTGGGCATGGCAGCACATATATATAATTCCAGGACTTGGGAGGCTGAGGCAGGAGGATCACTGTGAGTTCAAGGCCAGCCTGAACTGCATAGTGAAACCCTGTTTCACAAAGACCAAAAAAAATAAACAAAAACAAACCAAAAAGAAAAAAAGTTTCTCTATATTTTAAAGATATGTGTGGCTGTCTCAATTCCCCACCTCAGTGAAAATGACTTATAGTACTTATTTCTTTTAAGTTAATAATGTGAACAAAGCCAGGGATTAGCTCAGTGGCTTAAGTGCCTACCTGGCAGGCATGAGGTTGTGAGTTCGATCCCCAGAACACAAAAAAAAAAAAAAAAAAAAAAAAAAAAAAAAAAAAAAAAAAAAAAAAAAAAAAAAAAAAAAAAAAAAAAAAAAAAAAAATTGTGAAAAAAGAGAACTCAAATAGTACACTAAGAATATATTCAAGTGTTGGGTGTGGTGGCAATACCTATAATCTCAGCACTTGGGAAACTGAGATAGGAAGATTGCTACAAGTTTGAGGCTAGACTGGGCTACAAAGTGAATTCAAGGTCAGGTTGACCTGCATAGTGAGACCCTGTTTCAAAGAGACAAAAAGAAAAAGAATATATTTGAATAGCCACTTGAGGTGGTGCATGCCTGTGATCCCAGTACTGAGGAGGCTGAGGCAGGAGGATCCCTGTGAGTTTGAGGCCAGCCTGGGCTATATAGTGAGTTCAAAGCTATCCTGAATGAATATATAGCAAGACCCTGTCTCAAAAAAAATTTTTTTTGAGAATATATGTATATGTGGAGGGGAGTGCAAAATAGAAGAAAGATAAATAAGAAGTAGGGAGATCTTTTTTAAATGAATGATGGAATAAAATGGAGGGAGGGGGAGAGAGGGGAGGAAAAAGGGATGGGAAAAAAGAAGTGAAGGGAAAAAATGATAAAAATAGAGCTTTTGCAGATAAGAAGGGGCCCAAGAATTGGAAGGAGCAGGGAGGGAGGGAAGGGGTAGGAGACAGAAGGGGAAAGAAAGAATACTGAAGATGTATTATGTACATGTACCAACTCTTCACAATAAATATGATCATTGTGTACTGCAGACATGTTGTCTGCTATTAAAATTTTTTTAAATGATATATATTCCCTAGTTGGGAAAATATTTGGGTCATACTTCAGAAATAGATGCCTTATCCTATGAATCCTTACTATTTAGGCAAAATCGTCTCTCTTTTCTCTTACATATCTGGCTTTACTTTTGCTTTGGAATTAACTTTAAAATTAATCTGCTTAATCTTTAAAGTTTATGTATCAATTTACATAGACTTTTTACGAAAGATAACATTAGCTTAAATGTTAATTTAACTCTTCAAAAAAGTGTTATAGAACCCCTATTGTATTTAAAGTGTTGCCCTTGGCATTGATATTATAAAAACAAATTAGACATAGACCTTCCTCCATAGCTTTTTGATTAAAAAACAAGAAATTGCTATAAGAAGCTATTAAGACACTTGGTTAGAGTTCTTCTTATGTAACATTTGCTAACCTGTCATCTTAAGCAGTTTCTTTTTTATTATGATTATAAAAATAAGATGTAAAATATATAAAACAAGAAGAGTATACAAAGATTTGTCCTAATTTTTCCATTTTTCTTCTTGATGCCAGACTCGTTATGTTAGGATAGATGGAAGCGTTCTATCTTCAGAAAGGATACATCTGGTTAATCAATTTCAAAAGGATCCTGAAACTCGTGTGGCTATCCTCAGCATTCAGGCTGCTGGCCAGGTGAGACATTTCAAGTCTAAATTTGATGAGAAAATATCACTAATATAATAAAAAGGCCATTAACTGTAATTTTGTTTTGTAATTTTTGGTTTGACTGGAAATAACTTTGTATCTAAGGACAAGTGTAAGTACTGTACTTCAGACAGTGATTGAAAATACAATAGAAAGAAACCACGATATCCATGACTCAAATCTTACTAAATTTTCAAGGAAAGAACATCCAAGAAGAGTACAGTTAGCCTGACTGTAATACTTTTTCATCATTTTTTTTCTTCCTTTGGATTTGCATAGAACTTTCTCATAATTTGGTCTTACTTTGTTGTGTTTCATCAGCATCTGTGAGATAACATTGCCTGGGGTGGGGATTCTTCTGCCCTAGAACTTGTTATACAGTGCCCTGATTTGTCCCTTAGGAATAGGTTTGGCTATAAGTAAATGAAAACTCAGATTAAATACACAGTTTCAGTCTCTCCAGTAGATAGTTCAAACTAAGCATAGTGTTTCCCCAAAGACCTTAGGACCATGCCCCTTCTTGCTTTCTGCTTTACCACTTCTATTAAGTATCTTAACCCGAGTGGGTTACTAGAGCTGCTCCATCATCTCTGCAGTCCAGGTAATTGACTGGAGGAAAGCACCCTACATCTCACTTGCCTGTACTTTGCCTCGTTGCCACACCTGCCTACAAGGGAAACTGGGAAGAGTAGACTTTATTTCATGTGGCACTGCTAACAATCAGGTGTTATGAGACAAAGGAAAAGAAAAGAAAAGATACTAGGGAAAGCAATGCCACACTGTGTAAAAGGGGATCTTTTTTCTGCCACAGTCTAAAATGTATTGATGTAAATGTTGAAGCCAGAACATTTAGGACAGGGAAAAATAATTGAGCATACCTTCTGTGCTTTTAACCTGGTATTTGCTTTTACCTAACTAACTGTAGTACGTTGTATGTAGTACACAGAAACTATGAGGGGGAAGAAGTTCTGGGACTTGCTAAGGTGTGCTGTCTCAACACTTCCTTCATATTGAAGAATCTTAAACTTCCATGAAACTTCCAGCTGTCTTGTTTTATATCAGTTAGAGTATTCCAACCTTAGAGAATATCTTCTTGAAGAGCTTTAGCTTTACCCAGAGTGGTAGTACACACTTGTAACCCTGGCACTCTGGGAGGCTGAAGCAGACGGATCATAAACTCGAGCCCACCCTTGACAACTCAGTGAGATCCTGTCTCAAAATTTGAAAAACTAAAAAAGGCTGCGATGTAGCTCAGCACAAAGGCCCCAAGTTCAGTACCCATTATTGCTTCACGGACGAGTCTGGAGGAGATACTCATAGCAGGGGAGGTAATAAGTGGGAGAAATTCAGACAGGAGAGTTCAGGATTATTTAAAATTAAATGATTTTGAAATTAAGAATGTGCAGGTCACCCCACTCAGCCCGAGAGGCTCAGACCACAGGACAGCTAATCTGCCTTCCAGGGGACTGTGTGACTGGCTCGGACTCCCGGAAGAGAACGAAAATGGGCCCCTCGGGGACCCACTCCACTCAGTGCGAGCGGCACCAGCGCATGGGCTTAGAATCAAGGACAAACCCCCTCCCCCCCGCGCCCCTCTGTCCTGGGGTTGGCAACCTGAGCATCTCTTTGGAAGATGACAGTAGGCAATGTAGCAAATATGGGGATTCTCTTCTGTCTTGTCTTCAAGGCCCAATATGGTTCTCACTGTTTTGCTTTACTCTATTTTTTTTTTTTGCTTTATTTTATATTCTGTTTTTATTGGTTTTATTCTGTTTTGTTTTTGGTTCAATTCTACTATACCTGTTGGAATGGTCAGCTATTCTGAAGATAACACGATATACTATAATAGCTATTGTTTTCATAGTGTCCTTCTTTGAAGTTCTGTACCAGTTCTGCTGCTTTGTTTTGATTGACTTTGTTCTGTTCTGTTGGATTTTGCTATCTTTAAAATTTAAAAAAAAGGGAAAATAAAAAAAAAGAATGTGCAGGGCACTCCCATTTTATTCAAGGCCATATTCCTGAAGACCTTGGTATAATTTAAGGCTAATATGCATGAAGACTAATGTCTTCAGGTAAAATGGAAACAAAGCTTTGTAAATAAGGAGGGGAGGGGCCAGGGATACAGCTCAACCGCATAGCGCCTGCCTGTCAGGTGCAAGGTCATGAGTTTGATCCCTGGTTCAAAAAAAAAAAAAAAAAAAAAAGAAAAAGAAAAAAGGAGAGGAAAGGGGAAGAGAAGAGTGAGAAATGGGGGAAAAATAGAATCAAGATATATCATGCACAGGTACAAATTCCCTATGATGAATGTGGTCATTATGTATTTCTGAACTGTACCAATAATAAGACTAATAAGAACAAAGAAAAATTGTTCTTGATGCTATGAATCTTTTGTTTTGTTTGAGACAGGGTCTGCTGTGTGGTTTAGGGTGGCCTTGAACTCACTATGTAGCCAAGACTTGCCTTGAACTCACGGCGATCCTCCTGCCTCAGCCCCGAGTGCTGGGATTATAGGCCTGTGCCACTGTGCCCGGCTTTTACATTCTGTTTTAGCAGCTCCTTAGGGTGATAATGATTTTATGGCATTTTTGGTCATAAGTAGGAGCACAGTTTACCATTGTGTTTGTTTGACTCTACCCATGTTTTATTAATTCTAGCCTACTTTACAAAATGACTGGTTTTCAATGGATTTTTCAGTTTGAGAATTGGCATCCCATTTAATGAATGTGAATATGACTTCATTATATAAGAAAATATTTTACATAAAATAACATCAAAGTAGTAGCCTAAGACCTTTTGTAAATAAGGAGGAATGGAAGGGAAGGAAGGGGAATGGGAAAAAAAGAATCAAGATGTATCATGTACAGGTACAAATTCCCTATGATGAATGTGACCATTATATAGACCTAAAACGTACCAGTAAACTTAATTAACTTAAAAAATAATAATAAGAGCATCAGAGTCACAAAAGTCACTCTCAGAAGTTCCAGTGCATGTGAACAACAGAATGATCTTTAGAGTCATGCATTTTCAGCATGTTTCATGTCAGGAGATTATTTCATATATTGATTTTAAAACAAGACCTAGTTGATATTTTTCTGTCATGCTATTGCAAACTCATATAAAATGCAGTTGCATAAAAAATGTAACTACTGAGATCTAAAGGAGTAAACTTCAAGATCTTCATCATATAACATGAGAAATTTCACAGAAAGGAGATAATGTGGCTGGAAATACGATTTTCTTCGTTACATAGCAGTTTGAAATAAATGAAAAAATTGTCAGTGCTCTCTGCCTATCAATACTGTGTTAGAAATTATTTTCTCATTTGCAGTGGATTTCATCAGATTTCCAACTGATAAAGTGAATATAGTCTTCATCAAAGGTTAAAGTGATTTTATTTATATATACGTATTTACCCAGTAACCTGACTTTTGAAATGTTGAAATGTGTTGTTTACCAGGCTGTCTTGCAGTAAGCTGTCTTCATTTGCCTTTGCTGAGTTAAATCTTAATTTTGCTTCCAGTGAACAACTAGTTTGTTTTTAAGTCCTTCGGTGTGCTCTTCTCCATTTAACATGTTTAGAAGGATTTTGTTGTATAGAACTCTTATGCTACATTCTCTATTTATTTGTATCTCAGTTTCTTTGCTTTATTTTGCTTAGGGTTTGACATTTACTGCTGCAAGTCATGTTGTATTTGCCGAGCTGTACTGGGACCCTGGACACATCAAACAAGCAGAAGATCGGGCTCACCGAATTGGACAGTGCAGTTCTGTGAATATTCACTACCTTATTGCAAATGGGACGTTAGACACCTTTATGTGGGGAATGTTGAATCGAAAGGTAAACATTCAGTTTTTTCCAGGTTATTGACTTTCTTAGTATGTTTCGTAGTCTGCATGAGTTAAGGGACTGAGTTTTAATGCGTTCAAGCAAAGGATACTTAAATATACCAAAATAATGATAATAGAGATAATGAAAACACTTCCATTGGTAGTATCCTGCCTACTGTCACCTACAAAGATAGGCACAAATTGCTGTATATTTCTATTATTTTCTAAACCTTTCTTAATGTAATTAATAATCTTTTTGTTTAATCTTATTTTTATCTTTGTGTGTGTGTGTGGCACATGGATTAAACCCAGTGCCTCGCAAATGCTAGGCAAGTACTCTATCATTGTTTCTACTATTTGTTTTTATTTTATTTATTTTTCGTGGGAGTATACTGGGAATCAAACTCATGACCTTGTGCTTGCCAAGCAAGCGCTAATGCCACTGAGCTAAATCCCCAGCCCCATACTTGTTTTCATATTTGTTTACTTCTACCACTTTAAAGTCTAGAAGCATAGGATTAGCAAATATTTAACCATAGTGTTTGAAGGTCTAAGTCTGCTCTAAGAATAAACCTTTCCAGAAAAAAAAAAATCTTCAATTCTCACTACTAGATTCCAGCAAAGGTAGGAACGAAATTGTTTGCTGTTTTCTCAGCTCTGTTCTGTTCTCTCAGCTCTCTCTTCTCTCCAAACTTGAAGGATGTTTCTAGAAAAGATTTGGCTAAGAAGTCAAGGATTTCTGTTTTAGGTTTACTATAACAGAATAGCAACACTGGGTGACATAGCAACAATAAAAATTTACCTCTCATGATTCCCACAGTTGGAAGTCTAAGATCAACATGCCAGCATGGTCAGGTTCTATTGAGGGCCCTCTTCCAAGTAAGACTGCTGACCTCTTGTATCTTCACATGGTAGGAGGACAAGAGAGCTCTCTGGAGTCTTTTATAAGTGCATTAATCCCAATCATGGGGTCTCCATCTTCAAGACTGAATCACCTTCCAAATGCTCCACCTCCTCATGCCAGCACACTGAGTTAGGATTTCAATGTAATAAACTTGGGAGAGAGCACAAATATTTCCTCTGTTACAATGCTTTCTAAGCCGTGAGTATAGACACTCAAAATGGCCAATCATATTTGGCTAAATTTCAAAGTTCATAAATGTTAGGATAAAAGTTTTTATGAGAAAAGCAAATAGTGTAGTGTTTCTACTTAGATGTTTTCCTCATTAAAGACAGAAATCATTGACTTGGTACTTGGATTGTAATTTTGAATAATTATATTCCTAAAGACCATAATCTGTTGGAAAAATAGGCTTTTCCTAGTTGATAGCTTGTGATTTAAATGCAGAATCCAGTTATTGCTTAGTTAATGTCAGCTGTGGGGTGAGCTGTTGTAAAATTCATGTGCCTTTCCACTGTATAGGCTCAGGTCACAGGGAGCACATTGAATGGAAGGAAGGAAAAACTTCAGGCTGAAGAAGGTGATAAGGAAACATGGGATTTCCTGCAGTTTGCTGAAGCATGGACTCCAAATGACAGTTCTGAAGAGCTCAGGAAAGAAGTTTTGTTCACTCATGTAAGATGATATGACTTGGTCTTTTTTACTTCTTTACCACCCTGAAATTATAATTGTAACATATATTTTTTTATTTTTTATTCTACTGGTACATTTTAGATATACATAATGATAACATTTATCATAGATAGTTTATATCTGTCTGTACATGATATATCTTGCTTCTTCTTTTTTTCCCATTCCCCTCCATCCCCTCCCTTGAATCCCTCTTCTCTTCCTTATTTACTAAAGCTTATTTTTTTTCTATTTTTTTAATTCTCTCTCTCTCTCTCTTTTTTTTTTTTTTGTAGCATAGTGTTTCTACTTAGATGTTTTCCACATTAAAGATAGAAATCATTGACTTGGTACTTTGATTGTAATTTTGAATAATTATATTACTAAGACCATAATCTGTTGGAAAAATAGGTTTTTCCTAGTTTATAGCTTATGATTTAAATGCAGAATCCAGTTACTGCTTAGTTAATGTCAGCTGTGAGGTGAGCTGTTGTAAAATTCATGTGCACTCACTTTGTAGCCCAGGCTGGTCTCGAACTCACAAAGATTCTCCTGCACCACCACGTATTTTTTTTAATTCTCTTTTTTTCCTTTTCCTTTCCTTCTTTTTCCCCTCCTCTCTCCCTTGTTCCTCAGCTCTTGATCATTCATATTCTCAAAAGGGGACTTCACTGAAAGCTGGAAAATGTCATAGAACTAGAAATTATATTAATAGAAGGTGACTTGTACAGGGTCATGTATTTTCCACCAGTTTCATCATTTACTGTTCAGCTCCTTAGATAAAAACAAGCTGAGCAGAATCCAAACTCCACAAGAAAATATAGGAAGGTATCTTTATGACTCTGAAAGCAGGAAAGGATAGATGAAATTTGTTTCATATGCAGAAATAATAAAGAAGATTGAGATATTTGACTAATTAAAATTTTAAATTTTTGTTATACAAAATGTCCCATAAACAAATCACTGACTCAGTTAAGAATTATACCACTCAGTTAATAAAACATAAACAAGGCAACAAAAAAATAGGAAGAATGTATCAGAGGAAACATCAGTAGCCAAAAATCATGATAAGAAGTTCTGCCTCATACGACAAGGCAGGTTATAATAATAACTTTTTCCCTTTGCAGTTGGTAAATAATCTATGGTATAATACTTTCAGATTATGTGACCATATTGTTCCCAAAATTTTCATCCAGTGGTTTTAGCATTATTGATGGTTTTAACTTGAATCAGTATGGAAATGGTGGTTTTTCTATTTCTGTCATTGCTTCTATATTTACTAGCTGGTATTTTTTGTAAAGAAGCATGTTATTTCTACCTTTAAAAAAATCATTAAAAAGTTGAGGATTCTTTTATTTTTGTTATTAATATTTACTGTGTTATAATCCTTCACTTCTTTTTTTTTCTGTTTACACTTTGATCTGGCTAGTAAAATTCTCCTTTACGCTGGTTGTTTACTTTAAAAAAAAAAAAAAAGGACACATCCATCCTCGTGATTCTCTGAGTACTTCTTTACTTTCTGGTAAACAAAATATTCCAGATTCACTTTGAATTTTCTTTCCCTCTGACTTGGAACTGGCTGTTTCTTTAAGGAGTCCTGGTTCCTCATAAGTTGCTATTTAGAAATTAACATGAGGGGCTGGTGATACAGCTCAGCAGCATAGTGTCTGCCTCGCAAACGCGAGGTCCTGAGTTCAATTCCCAGTGCCAAAAAAAAAAATTAACATGAATGTATGTATCTATAGATCTATATCTATACCTTTCAAAGTTTAGTGTTCTTTTGCACAGATTTTCCAATCTTTAGATGGCTTCATATAAGTTGGCATCTTATACTTCAGGAATCTTTTGTTTATTTTTAGCTGTTTTGCTTCATTTATACTTATATGTTTGACATTTGGCCAGCAAATGAAACATGCTTTGTTTGACTTTAGGTGGGCATAGCCCTTCACCACTGTCTTTGCACCCTCTAGCTTCATGGATTTTAAGAAATATTGTTTTTTAAAGGGTCTATGAAAACTAAGTTTTAACAGTGAACATATTTTTCTTCTGAATGTTGCCAGAACTTCAGTATTTCTCTGGGAATTTTTTTATGTATAGTGATTTATTTCTGAATCTTTCTAAAAGTCTTAAATTTTTCTTCAGCATTTAGCAATTTTAAACTTTACCGTATTACCCAAACTTGCCAATTGTCATCAAAAACATGCTTAGCTAAAAAGTTTATAGCACTTCTAATTGGGTGGGTTTTAGCAACTTGTAGAGAGTTGTGTGGTGTCAGCATTTGAAGGAATGTTCCTTTTATCTTTATCCCAGCTCCCTGCTGCTGCAGTTGGAGGGAGCTGGAGCAGAGGGACCTTCTGCTTGGTAGAACAGATTGTCTCTATAGTCAGCACAGGACTGAGAGGTTCCGGGAGGAGACCAGAAGCCGGGACTAAGTCTGAGGGCAAGAGGAGGCAACTGAGGGCAGGAAGAACCCCGAGCCTCCACCACCCTCTTCCCTGGCTCCCGGTATTCCTCTTACCCTCCAGTTCTTCGGATTTGAAACGCTGTGGGCCCCATAAATGGTTTTTTAGAAAACATATGAATTCGGTAAATTTGGTAAATTGATCTTCAGTAAATTGTATTTCAGGTGAGTTGACTTGTAGCATATTGCTTACTAGACAAATAAGTCACTTAACATGGGGGCTTTGGCTAATTTGTTTTTTTGTGAATTGATTTAAAACCTAAAGTTAGCGATGATCATGGGTCCTGTGATTAGGAAGAAGAAGAGTAGAAGAATGTGAAAAATACCTTCCCAAACATAGTTTTTGTATTAGTTTTGGTATCTGCTGCCTGCTTGCTCTTCTGGTGCCCTTGCCCTTCAGAATTGTGTTGTCTTTTTCTTTCTCTCCTCATTTAGTCAGATTCCTCTTTCTGTCATATAATTCAGGTCTAACTATTGAGATTGAAGGAAAAAATACATAGAACCAGGGCTGGAAGTCCACCACCATATAGAAGTGTAAGTGTACACTGTAAATTGTTAAAATATTGAAACATTTTGGTAATGGTTGGTGAGTACCTATTCTTTGGACCTGCCGTTATACCCCTCTACCCCACCACGAGGACCTTCTGGTCCTCGCCATGATCCAGCACCTCGTGGGGCCTCTGGGACTTGGCTTCAGCTCAAGTTTAGCCAGCGCCCCCCTGCTTATACCTGTTTTAGAGTTTTAGTATTTGAATAATCCACACAGACACATGAGGTGCAACTCTTTGTCCATCCAAGATATAAGTATGATTTTAAAATAAAGTATTTATTAAAGCTAATGAAACTCAAATTAAAGTCCAAATTAAATGAAGAGAAAAAAATTTCCACCATCATGAGGAAAGTTACTTTTGCATAGCGTATTTGCCCACCCCGCAAGTGAGCTGGCCTGCTTGGGAGTCAGTCACCAGTGTCCCTGCCTCAGATTCTGTCACTTTGTTTATACAACCTGTTCCTTTCTTGAACTCTTAGATGTGCATGCCATCTAAGGAGCCATGATAGTGGGTCTGCTGTAAAAAAACGTGGCATGTAGTTGGGAAGGAGAACTCCTCAGTATAACAACTGAAATTTTAATATATGCTTTGAAAAATCCATAGTTTCCTTTTTATTATTAAATGCCAACATTGCATGAAATGCTTGCCTTGTCGTAGGTTAGAAAGTTCAAATAAAAAGTTGTTTTATACATATGAGAAGTAGTCTTTTTCTCCACCAGTCTAGTTGTCTAGTTGAATAAATGGTAACAGTGAAAAGAAATTGACCATGGGTCTAAATGAAGTCTAAATCTATTTTGTCCAAAATCTCTTATTTCTGAATATGCTAAAGGACTGGTATCTTAAGGCCAATATATCACGAACTAGAATATTTGTTCAATGTATATTATAGAAAATCAAACTGCTGTATAATTATTACATAGCATAATGACAGGAAAGTAGCCTTATTATTGATAGAGACATAAATATTTAATAGTCATAACATATCACATTGTGTTATTATTAGACATTGTTTTACCTTTGCAATTTCAATAGTAATCAACATATATTATATTGGTAGTTATTCCATGTAGCCACTGTGATAAGCCCTTAATGTTAATAATTTTATTTAACCTTCTTAGTAACACTAAGAGGCAGATACTGTCACCACACACCACTAAAGCTCAAAAAGTTTACATAGTCTGCCCAAGTTCACACAACCAATAAATGACAAAACTGACATTTCAGCCCAGTCCTTTCTGCTATAATGTTTGCTCTCATATTCTTGCCAAACTATACTATATGCATTAGGGTTAGCATGGCATGACCCCTCAGTAAATATTTGCGAAACATACAGAACATCAAAACATTTCAGTTTGATTTAGCTCGTGCTTATGGGATATATACTTTGCACAGAGCGAAGATCATTATATAAACATATATTAAGATTATATGCAGTGCAAATCAAAACCACATGGAGATGCCACTTCACACCTACTAGGATGACTAAAATTTTAAAAAATAAGTATTGGTGATGATGTAAAGAAATGAGTATTTATAGTGTCCTGGGGAGAGTGTAAAATACTGCAACCATTTTGAAAAACAGTGCTGACAACTCCTCAAAATGTTAAGCATATGCGTAGCGTTACCATGAGAGTTAGCAATTCTAATCCCAAGGGAACTGAAAGCATGTCCACACAAAAAGTGGTGCATGAATGCCATGGCAGTATCACTTACAATTAACAACAACAACAACAAAAAACCAATTCCAATGTCCATAAATTAAAAGGATAAACAAAATGCAGGTTTAACAACACAATGGAATATTATTTGACCTTAAAAAGGATATGAGGGCCTGAAAATACTAATGTAAGTAAAGGAAACCAGACACCAAGTCTACATCCTGAATGACACCATTTATATGAATTGGCCAGAACAGGCAGATGTGTAGACAAGTGTATTAGTTTCCAGGGGCTTGGGAGAGGGATGAATAAGAAATGACCACCTAATGAATATGAGGTTTCTTTTTGAAGATGTTAAAAATGTTCTATGATTAAGCAATAGTGATGGTTGCACAACTCTGACTATACCAAAAGTCCTTGAGTTGGACATTTGAAAAAGGCGAATTTATGGTAAATAAAGATTACGTGCAAGCATATGAGAATGTAAAGATGAAGAAAACAGCTAGCTTTCCTTTGGAGCCTACTCTAATTAGGAGAGATAATTATTAACAAATTATTTTAAAGCAATATGATAAATGTGAAAATTGTAAGCTAGACATGGTGGCACATTCCTACAGTCCCAGCACTCAGGAGGCTGAGGCAAGAGGATTGTTGTGAGTTTGAGACCAGCCTGGGTTACAAAGTGAGCTGAAGGCCAACCTGAACTGCATAGCGAGACTGTCTCAAAAAGACCAAAAAAAAAAAAAAAAAAAAAAAAAAAAAAAAAAAAAAAAAAAAAAAAAAAAAAAAAAAAAAAAAAAAAAAAAAAAAAAAAAACAGTGAAAATTGAGATGTGTAAACTAGGCTCTGGGAGTGCAGGACAGAATTAATAACAACTTATGGGTATTTGGGGAACTTTCCCTTAGGAAAATCTGAGCTAGATTTTGAAGGTTGAGTTCCAACTTGGTAGATCCTATTTCAAGCTGAAGGAATACCAAAAGCACCCTCAAAATCATGGTGATATGAACAGATATCATTTGTTCTAGGAATGGCAAGACCATACGAATGTGTGAATTTAGGGCACACAAAAGTGAATCAAAGGAGAGCAAGCCTAAAACTTCTGCACTAACCAGATGGAAAGAACCCTGCATATGCCAGGCCAAGAAGTGTGACTTTTTCCTGGAAGTAGTATCATTGGAGGTTTTGAAAGAAGATAAATGACATTATGAGATTTCTGTTTCAAAGACAATCCTAATGGCGGTGTGGGAAAGAGTGGGAGAGAGAAGAGAGTTTCTTGGAGGCATGCTGTTTGAGGAGTTGGGTTATTTCTGCCCACCTACCTATACAGTTTCTGACTATCATGAAGGGGATTTCCTGTCTTTCCACTGTCACCTCAATTTTTTTTTTTTTTTTTTTTTTTGTGGCACTGGGGATCAAACACAACCTCGTGCCTACCAGGCAGGTGCTTAAGCCACAGAGCGAAACTCCTGGATCTAGTTTTTTGAGACAGGGTCACACTATGTAGTTCAGGCTGGCCTTGCGCTCACGTTGTAGCCCAAGCTGGTCTCGAACTCACAACGCTCCTCCTACCTCAGCCTCCCGAGTGCTGGGATTAAAGGCGTGCGCCACCACGCCTGGCTCTTTTCCTCAAGTTTTCAGATCTGGTGAACTTGGTAGAGCCACTATGATTCAAGGCAGTGAATTACTGTAACTTCCCAAAGCTATCCCTCTCCTGTGCCTGCTGCATCTACCGTGAGCAGAGTGAAAGAGCCTACCTTTGCAGTCCCCACCACCTCCTTTTCTGCTAGATTAAAGTGAGAAGTTGAAAGTCTCATTTTGGCCTTAAGTATTATCTGGGTTCTTTTAATATACCTTTGAACAAAATTTTACTTTGGTGCCATTAGGCACTCATAGATCTGTTAAAAAGCCAGTTTCCAGCCGGGCGTGGTGGCGCACGCCTTTAATCCCAGCACTCGGGAGGCTGAGGTAGGAGGAGCATTGTGAGTTCGAGGCTGGCTTGGGCTACAACGCGAGCGCAGGGCCGGCCTGAACTACATAGTGCGACCCTGCCTCAAAAAACTAGGGCCGGAGCCGGGCGTGGTGGCACAGGCCTTTAATCCCAGCACTCAGGAGGCTGAGGTAAGAGGAGCATTGTGAGTTCGAGGCCGGCTTGGGCTACAACGTGAGCGCAGGGCCGGCCTAAGCTACACAGTGCGACCCTGCCTCAAAAAACCAGGGCTGGGAGTTTGGCTCAGTGACTTAAGTGCCTGTCTGCCAGGCGCGAGGCTGTGAGTTCAATCCCTGGTGCCGCAAAAAAAAAGAAAAAAGAAAAAAAAAGCCAGTTTCTTTTTATTTATGAGGCTACACTAAATTCTAGCCTAAACTCCCAACAGCAGAAGTAATAATAGAGAAAAAGAGAAAATTTGCATCCATTTGAGAGGCAGGATCAATAAAATGAGAGCTAGGTGGAATTTTGTCTAATAGCAACACATGCAGAAAGAATAGATTGAGCAGGGGATTGACGGGAAATGCCAGAACCAAAGGCATACAGTTAGATAAGGAGAGGACAATGAAGCAATGGGAAGGGATCCAATTTAGTCTAAAGTTGGCCCATAACAGGGATTTTATAGTTAGTATGGTAAGCAGTGGAGACCCAAGAGATGGTGATAATAGGAGAGGAGTGGCTTAAGGACAGAGATAATGAGTTCACTTGGGACCTCCTGAGGTTGAGATGCCTCTGAACCTCACCTGATGTCCCAGAGGAATTGGGAGGTCAGGCTTAAAAGAGAAATGGTGCACAGGCATATACTAAATATCACTTATTTTAACATTGTGATTTATATTTTAGGGATCGATGCATTATATAATATTTTCCTTTAAATTCTAGTTGTCTTTATCAGATGAGACAACTATTTCCAAAGACATTTGTATGTGCTGATTTTGATGTCATTGTTTTGGTTGGTTGGTTGGTTTTTGGTACCGGGCATCCAACTCAGGACCTTGTGCTTGCCAGGGAGGCACTGTGCTGCTGATACTTTCTTTGTTGAGATAGGGTCTTGCTATGCAGTTCAGGCTGGCCTGGAATTCACTACATAGCCCAAGCTGGCCTTGAACTCAGCAATCCTGCCTCAGTCTCCCAAGTGCCAAGATTACAAGCATATGCCATCACACTTGGCCTTGATATCATTGTTAAAAATAATTAATAACATTGTCATTTAACCACTTTTATATTAACCAAAGTGCCATTTCATTTGGTTTGTTCTATTTTCTGTATGCCTGCAGAGAAAAACTAGTTTCACCAAAAACTTGATCGCTGTCAAAATTTTATTCAGCTACATGAGCATAGACATTTTATAGAAAATCTGGAGGAAAAAAACCAAAACAGTGGTTCTTTTTTTAGGGTAATTTGAATACTTTTTTTTTAAGTTAGATGATTAAAACCCTACTCAGTCACTCTATATCCTTTGGAAACAGACTCATTTTGGCTTGTTTACAAACGTTAATGAGGGCTCTTTAGTTGAGGTTCCTATCATCAATCTGGTCTCCTTCAGGAGACCGGCATGATGTTCCAATCATACATTTTTAAAGCAGAGCCTTATTAATTCTTTTTGGAACAGGAGCCGAATGGAGGCAATAATGGCTCCGACCAGAGCTGTCCTTTGATCAAAGTCTATTAAACCTGACATCAGTGCTTTTGTTGGTAGCCTGTGCTTTGCTGGAATAGCACCAGGCTTTGAAATGGTTTATTATTTTTTATGAGTTTTACTAGATTTCCTTTTCCTTTCCTTCAGTTCTAATAACTGACTTTTAATCCTATCATCATGGCCAAGGGATTTGTCTCAAAAGACCAGTAGTTTACCGTGGTGCAAAACAGCAACTAGATTAGGTCCCTGAGCCTTTCAGATAAAAACATGTTTTGCCATTTAAGCATTTTGCAATTTTTATGCCTAGCACTTCTCACTGAAGGCAGTATTTTTCTTTTGTTTTTCAAAAACAATATTGAACAAAAAATAGGAATACAATAATGAGTGCCCACTGTAAAACTGAAGACAAAAATATATTCTTCTTTCCTCCGTCTTCATAACGTGGGCATATATGGACTTAACTACATTTTCCCATAAACCTTGTGATGAAAATTACTGGAGGCCCAGATTGCATCTCCTTTTTAGAAACACCTTCATTTAAGTTTCTTATTTATCACATATTAAAAGGACAACTTTCTATAATTATTTCTTTACAAGGACAAATATTCATGTTGTTTAGGGTATTTGTCAGTAATGTAATACTGTAGTGTTACAAGACAAGAGACATTTTAACTTGCTCTTGCTGTTCAGAAACAAAGCTTTACTGGGCCATAAAAATAATTTGATCTTCAAAATTCCTGCCTATCTTTACAACTAAAAAAATGATAACTATAATAAAGTAATTAATTTTTAAAATGTTAACTTACCAGAGTGGTATGAGTGCTGAATATTTAGCAATCATTATGACTGTTGGAATCTGATGATTCTGGTCCATTTTGGTAAGACCAGTAAGATTATTTCTTTATCCTTTAAATTGGAGAGACTTACGTTATTGGTGAATGTAACATTTTTAGAAAATGTGTTTCTTTGGGAAGTATTTTGTTTAGTTATTTCTTACTGCCTTATTGTCAAATGCTTTGATCAGTGAATTGACTGACAGCTGTAGAAATGTTGCAGTGGCAAGCAGAAACACCAAAATGACTGCCTGGATTTGGAGGCAGATTTATTTACATCGACCAGCACTGATCAGATCATTCCCAGATTATCAGGCCCTGGTCTTTGGTGATCTAGAGCTTATATGGGATAAGCAAGCAGGGAGTACAGAGGCAGAATGGCTTGTCAGTTGGGGATTGGTTTATACAATGTGGACCACAGTGACCAGCTATGCATCACAGTGACCAGCCATTTCTAAGAGACAGAAACAGCAGGAACTGAAACATGAGCTATTACCCGGGCAACTAAGAAACTGAAGTATACGGCCTGGGGAGGCCATTTTCTCTTACATTGTCACCAACTTTGCTAAAAGTGGACACTCAATAAAAAATTAATATTAAAAGGACAACGTGGAAACCATCAGAAGCATCTTAAAGAAGTAGAAATTTTGCATTTATCTTTAAAATATATATCTATATATTCTTTTATTAACCAGCCATGTACCAAAAGCTGCTGGAATCTCCCCAAGGATATTTCTATCTCAAAACATCAACTATAGTGTGCTTTGTTTTACACTGACTTTTTTAATGAAAAAACAAAACAAATTCTCATAACCAAATAAAACAACGATTACTACACTATACAAGGTGACTTTCGTGAAATTTTGAGTGCTTTGTATCCTACCAAGTACAGTGATTTCCTAATCATTAGTCCATGTACTTTCTTCTACTCATCTCATCAAAAATTTTCCTCTTTTTGACCCTGTGGTCTGCACATGTCATTTGTTCTGTTATGAAAGGGAGTTCAGAGTCCAGTTACAGTGAACGATGAAGTATGCTTTATTCCTACACAGGAGTTTTTAAAAATCATTGAGTGAAGCCAGACAGATTTTATAAACCATTTAAGTGAATTCATGTATTTGTTTACTGTAAAGGGTTAGGTTCATCACCCTCTTTACATACAGAATATCAAGAAAAGAAATGGAGCCATTAAAACCACAAATGCATCTTCAAATATTTTAATCTAATTTCTTAACCTGTGTTGGGTCCAGAATCCCTTTAAAACTGTGAAGCGTACGAACTCTTCCCCTCAAATGCACGTACAATGCAGACATTTTGGAGTCAGTTTCAGGGGCTTTCCAGACTCGTAGAAGGCCACCCAAGTTCTTGTGAAAAGCCAGGGGAAGGCAAGTTAAGAACTCATATTTGAAGGGGAAAGAAAACCTCATATTTGGTGATCCAGTAACCCTCATATACTTACCATTAGGATATAGCAAGATTTTCTCACTTGTTTTTCTATCAACCACAGTTGCTAAAGGTCAAAGAACCCTCATCAACTAACTTCCTACGCAGAGGCTATAATCCAGTGATGATGGGGAACATACTTCCAGCTGATGGCCTCAGGGGAAACCTTTTTCCTGTTAGGACTGCTAGCTTCTGGCAACCCAAAGGTCCAGACACTACCTGTGACAACATTCATCATTGTCCAATTTAGCTAAATGTTTTACTAACATTGCTAAAATTGTATTTTTAGTGTATCTTTTTTTTTTTAACTATCAAAGGAAAATTTTTCACCCCAAGAAATAAAAACTAACCAGGCATGATATGTAGGAACTTTCTAGAAAACCAAAGTAAATAAATAGTTCTTTGTTCCTAGTGTATCTTTTGGTTGGAGAAATTGTTAAAATTGTTTCTGCTCATTCCCTCTTTTTCTGAATTGTACCTTAGATACTAAAGTATCCATTTATCATTGCCCACATGTCCTGTGGCTTCAGAACAGGACCTATCCCAATCGCTGCCCTGCAGGGAGTAAACTCCCACGGTGTCAGAGGAATACATCAGTTTCTGATTACCATTAGTCACTGCTAACCTTTCCTCTCTATCTGCCTCTAGCAAATAATAATTTCTCAAATGATATTTTCCAAAATTAGTCATTACTTTAAAATTAGGAGTTCTTTTAAAAATAGCTTAATTAGTTTAAGGAACTCAACTGTATTTCCAGGCCTTGAGAATTTTCTCTCTCTTTTTTTGAAAGACATTTTTTTCTTTGAGACAGGGTGTCACTATGTAGTTCAGGCTGGCCTTGAACTCACTATGTAGCCCAGACTGACCTCAAACTCATGTTGATCCTGCTGGTTCAGCCTCCCAAGTGCTGGAATTACAGGTGCGCGCTGTCACACCTGGCTTGAAAGATATTTTTTAATGATGTTTTGTTAGAGGAATTGCTTTTGCTTGAAAAATCTTCCACGGTCTCATTTTTACTTTTTTTTCTTTCTTTCTCTCTTTTTTTGTTTGTTTGTTTGTTTTTTTGTTTTTTGTACGTAGGTAGGTAGAAAGATATGTCTTTAAAGAAACAAATTCTTGCTGGGTGTGGTAGTGCACTCCTGTAATCCCAAAACGCAGGAGGCTGAGGCAGGAGGATCGTTGCAAGTTCGAAATCAGCCTGGGCTACAAAGTGAACCCACAGCCAGCCTGAACTGCATAGTGAGAGCCTGTCTCAAAAAGACCAAAAAAAAAAAAAAAAAAAAAAAAAAAAAAAAAAAAAAAAAAAAAAAAAAAAAAAAAAAAAAAAAAAAAAAAAAAAATCTTTGCAATATAGAATGGAACAAAAGATTCTTATACTATTTAAACTATTGTGTGTGACCGTGGCTTATATATTTTATGTGTATAACTATACTCATCTCCGTTGTATTTGTTCTTTTTAAAAAGTCTTGAAAAATGTATTGGAGCAAGGCATTTAGAGTAAGACACTAATTTGAAAACAAGCAGAGTGAGACTTTAATTCATGATGAGATCTTTATCATATTTCTCTGGTCAGCTCCCTTGTGGCTAGCACTGTGTCCTCTCTAGAGAGACTTACTAGCCAAGAAAATAATGTATTGAGCGCGTAAGTGATCCCCAGACAAAACTGATAACCTTACAGTGACAGCTTGGTGGAACTTCCATTAGTGTTTTATTAATTCTTAAATATAAGTGGACTGCAAATGGCCACCAGGCATTGAAGAAAGCCTCTCACGTGAAAACGTACTAAATCAAAGAGGCACCCCAAGAAAAGGACACATAACAGAGACCATGTCTTACACTGAGGAAAACATGACAGAACACAACTTATCATTAATAAAAACTTCTAAAGAAAGAAACTTCTAGTAATTGAAAATTCTTTTACAGAAAAGCAAAAGAAAATATTTTTTTTATTTAAGCAAAGAAAAAACAGAAAAAAAGACATATAAAACAAAGACAACAAGCAAAAGAGACAAACAAAAGATGAGTAAATACACAACAGTAACATTGCAGGTTTACAAAATCGGATGATAGAAACTTGACAATGGTTGCAATATTGCGTATCGTTATCTTCAAAATGGTTACTTACATTAACAGATATAGACATGTAAAATTAATCCAATCATATGAGTATCAACTGTTCCTTCTCAACAATGAATAGATTCAACAGTGTGTTCATTTTAGTTATCTTACATATACATACATACAGGTTTATATCTTTTCCTCTTCCCTTTTCTCTTTCCGCCTAGCAAAAGAAAATATTATACCCATGAAATGAATCAGAAAAAGGAAAAACCAATAAACAGGGACAAGCTTTAGACATTAAAATAATAATGCCAGAAACTCAGTAAAGAAAGAAAGGAAAATAATGAGAAAACAGAAAGTACAAATAAAATGATGGAAATTTGGAGAAAAAGCAAATGATCCATTTAGGTAGGAGCTTTTTTCCCAAGAGGAGATGCAGAAAGCAAAGATGAAAGAAGGGAATACAGTGTAAGAAAACTTGCAGAACTGAGGGACACAAATACTTACGTTTTACAATGTCCACAGAACACTTACTATAATGAATAAAAAATCAAACATACATAAACTAATGTCCTTACTCCCAGATGTTTTCTTTTGAGATTTTTTTCTGGGGTTCTCTTTCTCATTCTATGTTTAATGTTTTTGTCTGCTTCTGTCTTTTTTTTCCCATCTTTTCTTAGTTTCTTAAACTGTCTCCATGTATCGTGATATCCAGTCCTACAACTTTATTCACCTGTATATGTCAGTGGTTCCTAGATATCAAAATTCTTTCATTGCTTTCTCTTGGACACCAGATGTGCACCCTAAAAACCTTTACCCTGGTACTCAGCAGTTTTCACAATGTCTAAAAATGAACTTACTTTCTTATGTCCTGTCTTTTTGCCTTCTAATGAACCATTAATCTGCCTGTATTCCTTACTGCAGTAACTAAAGTTCTGATCACTACCAAGTTACAAGTTGGGAAATCTAGAACTCTGGGCAAGGTGGCATATGCCTGTGATCCCAGCACTCAAGAGGCTGAGGCAGGAAGATAGCTGTGAGTTCAAGACCCAGCTAGGCTACATAGTGAGTTCAAAGCTAGCCTGAATTACATAGTGAGACGAATAAATTTCCAGTCCCTAAAGTTAATCAGTGTTATTCAAAATTAATAAAGTATCTTGGTGCTGAGCAAAATTGTTAGGGAATATACAGAATGATTGAAATATATGGTGTATATTTAAACTTTAAAAATGTTTTGCAGTAAGAGACACATTGCTATTAATCCCTCTTAAAATTCTATCCCTTGCTTTGAACACGTTTGCTCCTTCGTTCTTACCACTTTTGGTAGCACTTCTGGAAGTCCTCTTTTGTATGTTTACAAGGTATGATTTAAAAAAATGCAATGAGTGCTGCTGCCTAATGCCTTCCAAAGAAAAGACAGGTTCATAAAACCATGACAGTGGGTCCTCTTCTACCTTATTCACTGGATCTGGCACTGTGAAACTTCTGGCTCTTCCCCAAAGTCAAAATGTTCATGAAAGGTAAACATTTTGAATCGATTCAGAACATCCAGGCAACCATGACAGTGCAACTAAAGACCCTTCATAAATGCATACATATAGATCGTCACGAAATTTAGAACAGTAGACATAGAAGTTCCTTAAACCTTCTTAAATGTAGAAAATCTGTAACCTACAGAGAAACAACATTGTCAGTATTACCCTGTGTTGGAAGAAGCAAAGCAATATCTTTAAGGATTAAGCAAAAATATGAGATTATGCTATAAATATTCTTAGCCAAAAGGATGCAGTGAAAATCCACTCATCTCCAGGCAAGCAAGGACTCAGAGGAAGTTTACCTCCCTTGTAAAATCAGCACAATCTAACCAAAAATAGCTGATAGAATTTATCTTTGTTGAGCATTTGCTAATATTTTCAAAATCCTAAAGCTTTCTTTACAGTTTTATTACATAGAATAGAACAATTTTTATAAATGTTTAACCACCTTTGTTATATTTTCCCCCATCATGTTAATCTAATCTCTCTGCTTTTCTCCACCCTTTTCTAATAATTTCCCTTATATATTGTTTCAAAAATCTTGTTTCATCGGGAATTTAGCTCAGTGGCCTAAGAACTTGCCTGCCAGGTGCAAGGTTGTGAGTTTGATTCCTGGTACAAAAAAAAAAAAAAAAAAAATCTTGTTTCATGGTTAATGATTTCATTCTTTAAATTTCTATTTAGTTCTTATATCTAATTTAGCATCTAATTAGATTATTTTTATAGTATATGAAAATGTATAAATAACAATGAAAATAAATGTTCTGGGGCTGGGGATATAGCTCAACGGCACAGCGCCTGCCTGGCAAGTGTAAGGTCATGAGTTCCATCTCCAGTACCAAAAAAAAGGTTTTATGTTGGTGGGGGTGAGGGAGAATTTTATGCTTTGATAATACACGTTTTAATTTTACCAGTGTGGAAACAACTTAAATGTTTCTTACTCCTTCCTGTGCTTCATTTTTTATTTTTGGAAATTTTTATTGCAGTAGCCATGTATTATTTCTCAGTGGGTGCAGATTCAACCAGGATACATCAGTGATGACTTGTCTACTCCATGAGGACTGGGGCCTTTGCTGGAAGGCCCAGAGCCTGGGGTCCACACCCATCTGAAAGCTTGTTCACTTACATGTCTGGAAACTGATGCTTGCTACACCTGCGGGCCTTCCTTGTACTGTCAGCTGAAACACCCATACATGGTTTCTCCATGGCCTGACCGTCCCCACACATGGTGGCAGTTTCCACAGGCAGATGTCCCATTAGAGAAAGAGAGGAAGGGTGAGTAGGGAGGCAGGCAAGTGGAAGCCATAGCGCCGTCAGTGAACAGTCCTCAAGTCACATAACTTCACTTTAACTGCATATTGAGAGGTGAGACTGTTACAGACGTCTGCCCAAGTTCAAGCAAAAAGAACATAGACCCCACTTCTCAATGGAAGCATGTTAGTGTCACTCTATGAAAAGCATATTAAATGGGCTAAGAATTGATATGGCCATTTTTGGAAATATAGTCTGTCACAGAGTATGTCCAACATAGCTTCCAATTCAGCCTCTAGCACGACTTCTATAAATTAACTCTTTTAACTTAACTGCTACTCAATCATGGTGATGGATATCCTACTTTCTCTGATTAGGAGATCAAGATTTCCACATTGAAAAGAAAATGAAAAATATGAGATTATGCTATAAGTATTCTAGCCAAAAGAAGTTTTATTTTTAAAAGCAAGAATAATTATTAAAATATATTATTCAAAAGGCTATTCTAATTACTATTTTAAAGATATTTTGAACTGTTATGATTCCTGGTGCTTCCTGGTCAAGATTAACATTTAATATGACTGACATTATAAACACTGTATTTATAGTTTGGGCATAAAAGTATTTTTCTAGGTTATTGATTGACAAAATGTTTAAATATGTAATTGTCTCTCCTTTCCCTGACATACATCTAAGACAGATAGTTTATGAAGTATATATTCATTTCATAACTTCTCTAGCAAAGTTTTCTGACCTCACTAAAGCTTCAGTTTCCTCATCTAAAGTATCAGAATAATAAATAGCACCTACCTCACAGAGGTGGCATGAGGATTAAATGAGTTAATATATACAAAATGGTTGGCACATAAGTGCTAAGTAGAAAGATGAGAAATACATGGATGTGGTAATGATATATATGGTCATAGTATATTTTAATTCATTTTCTAAAAGATTTTCAAAGGCTAACCCAATACAATTATTGAAAATGTTTTGTTACTTTAATGTCAGCACTCGGGAGGCTGAGGTAGGAGGAGCATTGTGAGTTTGAGGCCAGTTTGGGCTACAACGAAAGCACAAGGCTGGTCTAAGCTACATAGTGCGACCCTGTCTCAAAAAACTAGGGCCAGGAGTTTGGCTCAGTGGCTTAAGCACCTGCCTGGCAGGCGTGAGGTTGTGAGTTCGATCCCTGGTACCACAAAAAAAAAAAAAAAAAAGTTTTGTTAAACTCTTTGATTTAGGAAGAGCATTTGCTTCTTACTTTGGTAACTGTTTGTTTTTCCTAGTTTGAAAAAGAAAAACAGCACGATATTCGATCATTCTTTTTACCAAAATCTAAAAGAAGACAGTCAGAGACTTCCTGTGATGAATCAAGGATATTCCAAGAGAAACATACTACAGTGGCATCAGACCCTCAAAAAATAGATACAAGAGATATTGATTATGAAAGTCATCTTGAACCTGAAGCTAAAAGACTGAAATCAGTTACCACCAATGACTGCAGTGATCCCCTGGGCAAGAAACCATCCTGGCCTGAACAAACCAAAGCAGCATTCGTGGAAGGTGTCCATGAGGCCACGGCCCCATCTACTACCCGATCTGTTCCTGAGGTGGGCTGGCAGTGTAATTTCTGCACCTATATCAATAACTCAGTGCTAACTCTTTGTGAAATGTGTGAGAATCCTCGAGGCAATGCTGGTGAGTACAAGCATGGTGAGCATGGAGGTGGGGCTGGCAGTGGTATCTTGAGATAGGTGTGCTTTTAGAGACTTCTGTTACCAAAGGTTAGTGTGATCCAGCATTGATTTAGCTTATAAAATGGAGTAAGAATTTCCCCTACTGAAGACTGTGAGTCTACCCCTTGTGGAATGTGAAAAGCTCCTGGTTCTGTCGAGAATGTATATCCTCTAGTACCTATGATATGACATTAATTTGGCACAAATGGACATTTCTGATTAATGTCAGCAGGATGTGAATAGAGTGAGCAGGAATAGCAGCTCTGTTGCTATGGTAGCAAATGTGCTTTACTGTTCTAGACCTGCTGTTTTCTTTCCTCTATAGAGATACTTGTTTTTAAGGAAATTATAGATTATTTTTGTTTAAATAGCAAAATTATGCAGTGTAGCTTCTTTGCCTATTTAGTATACATTGTGCCATATTTTTGCTTGAGAAACACTGAAAGATTGTCCAAGGAACCAATTTGATGTCTGTTTTATGAGTTTATTCCTTTCTAAAACATCTTAAAATTAGCTATCATAAACCTAGCTCAAGTATATTTTTATAGCATGATATATCATTTCCTGATGTTTACTGTCTGAAATGGTTATTAATACCCATGTTTGTAAGAAAAAGATTGTTAGTATTTTTCTTCCGATTTTAGAGAGCATTTTTATGCCAATGAAAAGTGTCAGGTTGATAGTTTTGGACTCTAAAGATACTCATTTTATTTCTCAATAGTAATAAGTGCTCATAACTAATTTTCCATTCTACATTAATTCTTCAGAATATTTGCTTAAGAATGAGCCTGATATAAACCCAGATATTGTAGTTCTTTCCTGCCTTGCTCTCCTCTCTTAGTTTTGATCTGAAGGAAAATGTAATCAGTAGCTAAGCTTTTTCTCTTTCACTTCTGGGTGCTCCTACCAAAATTGTCAAGTCTGCCATATGGGTGGTTATATTTGTAATGTGGGCACCTGTTGTCTGTGAACTAAATTGGAAGCACAAGATTCTTCTGCATGCTATCCCTGTGACAATTAGCATGACCCCGTGCAATTCCCAACTGCTGCAGGCAATAAAAAGTATATCATGACTATAAAATAATGCCAGTTCACTTAAGTGTATAGATTAACTGATTTAGCAAGAAAAATCAGAGTTTAATATGGGTTTTATAGTTGTGACTTTTCCTTCGCAATACCAGGAACAACAGTGAAAGTTCTAGACCCATGATTCACTAAGTTGTGAAGCCATTTTAAAAAGCAAGTAACCTGCCGGGCGTGGTGGCGCACGCCTTTAATCCCAGCACTCTGGAGGCTGAGGTAGGCGGAAGCTTGTGAGTTCAAGGCCAGCTTGGGCTACAGTGCGAGCACAAGGCCGACCTGAGCTACACAGTGCGACCCTGCCTCAAAAAACTAGGGCTGGGAGTTTGGCTCAGTGGCTTAAGCGCCTGTCTGGCAGGCACAAGGCGGTGAGTTCAATCCCTGGTGCCGCAAAAAAAAAAAAAAAAAAGCAAGTAACCTATACTTTCGAATATGAAAGTCTATTTAAAAAGATGTAAATATCTTAAATAACTGTGATATTATTGTGTGTTAGAGTTATAATTAGTAGATTTATATTACTACAATTTGGTATAATGATTTCCAAACTTGATTTGATGTACACCAGAAGCACCAAAAAACAGAAATAATTTTAGTTCCTCTAAATTTTTTAATAGTGCTTTCCATGTAAGTCTTTGAGAAAAGGGTGGATTCCAAAAAATTACAGGAACAATATTAGAATAATGGAGTATTAAAAATTGCTAATTTATTCTCTTAATACATTAGAGACAATGTGATATAGTACTGTATACACTAAATGCTAGTATTTCTCAGTATGTAACTCTTTGCTTTGTTCTTAACATCTATAGTTTATTCTTAACAACTTATAGCTCAGATTGCAAGAGGTATCTCTCTCATTTGAATTCCAGACTGGATAAGTCCAGTGGCCTGTGTAACTAACATCTTCACCTGGATGTCTAATGGGAACCTCAAGTTTATTAGATCCAAAATCGAATTCTTATTTCATCGTCATCATCACATCTAACACCCAGATCTTCTCCCCAGTCTTCCCTAGAGCATGCTTAAAACCTAGGCAATATCTCTTCTTTGCATTGCACGCTCGATCTATCATGTAACCTCCAAAATGAACCTTGATTTCAAGCACTTTCTCTTTACTGTGACCATCCTACTAGAAAGCCACCACCGTTCTTTTTTCCAGGTCTCGATAGTCACTGTTATAGTCTTCTCCACTGTGATCTTTCTGTGTCGAGCAGCCAGAGTGATCCTTTTTTTTTGGTTTTTCTTTTTCTTTTTTTTTTTTTTTTTTTTTTTTTTTTTTTTTTTTTTTTTTTTTTTTTTTTTTTGTGGCACCGGGGATCGAACTCACAACCTCGCACCTGACAGGCGATTAAGCCACTGAGCCAAACTCCCAGCCCTAGTTTTTTTTGAGGCAGGGTTGCACTATGTAGCTCAGGCTGACCTTGCGCTTGCGTTGAAGCCCAAGCTGGGGCTTGAACTCACAATGCTCCTTCCTACCTCAGCCTCCCAAGTGCTGGAATTAAAGGTGTGCGCCACCATGCGGGGCTTCAGAGTGATCCTTTAAAAATTTAGATCATCGTTGTTCTTCTGCCTAAAACTCTAATGGATTCAGAATTGAATCCAGGGGTATAAGATTCTGGGCTAGGCTTCTAAGTTCATGAGCAGATCTGAATGGACTGGGACTCTTCTGGCCCTGGCAACATTTCAATATTTAGCATTGTAATATTTTTCCTTCAGTTGTTTTGGATTCTCCCTTCATTTACCATGTCTGCCTTCAAGGCTACAAAAGCACCAATTTGGTTCTCTTTATATGGTGATGCACTTTTTTGTTTGTTTACGTATTGCCTACCTCTGCCACTTAGAATAGGACCTCAGGAAGCAGGGGCTTATCTGCCTTGTTCTCTGCTGACTCCCAAGCACCTAGTACTGGGCAAATAGTAGATGCTCAGTAAATTTTTTAAAAGAATGAACCAGCATCATTAACTGTGTCTTTTTTTTGTAAAACCTAGCTATTACATTTTTAAACTATACTTTTCAATGTAAATTATTTTATTTTAATAATCCCACAAATAGACAGCCGCAACCATATCCAGGCTATAAACAGAAATGAAGATGATTCTCAGAAAAACACCTCCAAAACACTTCAAGCCAGCTCAAACTGTGAAAAACAAGTCCTTGCACAGTCAGAACCTGACCAGTTGGCTGAGAACAAGGGAGAAATGTCAGAGGAGGAGAGGGAAGACAAACTCACATCCCAGCCATGTGATGGTAAGTCTTGTGTCCTTTCCTAGCCCAAATAATAACCATGTACTAGTAGACTTGTGATTGCTTGTTCCAGGTCCCTTTTATTCTCTTTTATGTTAAAAAAAAAAAAAAGAAAAGAAAAGAAAAAAGAAAAACAAAACAAAAAAACCCCAGCCATTTGTAACCACATCCTTGAGCATCAGCTGACTGGAAGAGCAGAGTTTGTCTGTTGGCATTAAGACACCACACAGAGGGCAAAACCAATAAATAGCTGCATGTGCTGCCACCAGGCTTATCGCCCTGTCTCAGCCAGACCTACTCTGTTTACACAGTGAGAGTGGTGCTTTTATTTCTGGGAAGAGCTTTGAACAAAATACTGTGATTGACAGATTATTAACACCCTCTTAACAAATCATTAATCCTTTACATATGAATTCCTTTAAATGGCTACACTTAATTGGCATGTTTTAAACTTTTTTTTAAAAACTGTTTTTAAGAAACATAATTTTTAGACTGTATGAATCATAACTATATTTAGAGCCAAGCATGCAGTGTTTCTGATTTACTTATTTGTTGCTTGATTCCATTCATTATTTGTAGCTATGACGGTTAGCAAGTACCAGCCTGTAATCATACAGCACTATCCTTTATGGGCCAGCTGCAAAAGACTGTTGAATATTTCTAGGTTACTTTCCTTGTTACTCATTTATTGACCATTATAACCTACAACTTGATAGTCTTGATTAAAATCAACACAAAATTATTGAGCTGGGACTGCTGAAGTTTTTCTTTTTCTTTCTTTCTGTCTTTTTTTTTTAAAATCTTTTTATTTATTTATTTTATCTTTTATCTTTTATTTATTTATTTTGTCTTTTTTAATACAGGGTTTCACTGTGCAGTTCAGGCTGGCCTTGAACTCACTTTGCAGCCCATGTTGGCTTTGAACTCACAGAGATCCTCCTGCCTCAGGCTCCCAATTGCTAGGTTTATAGGCATGCGCCACTACACCCAGCCCTGAAATTTTTCTTCTAAGTCAGTTGTTGTTAAACACTAATGTAGCAATTTGGACTTAGATTTATAGCTTAATGAAATGTTTATTTAAGAATATCTGAGCTCAATGCATCTTCTTTTTTTCCTTTTCACCTTCCAATTCTTGAAGGTCTTCCCAAAGAATACTTTGGACTGAATGTTTAGTTTGTGTTTGTTTGCTTGCTTAGTTTTATTTGTATGTTTCTGGTATTGAGATCAAACCTGAGCCCTCATGCACAGTGAGCACATACCCTACCACTGAACTACATTCCCAGCCCTTGTGTCTAATTTTAACAACCTATAAGTAAATAGCATAGATTCACATGGCATATATTCTTCGTGTCTCTAGTTTCCTTATTCCTGCCATGAAAAAACCCTCAAGTGCTGATGAAACTCTAGTTGTAGGGCAGAATATGGTTCAGTGAGCCAGATATTAGATGAAGAATAATTATCAGGTAACTGTCATATCAGGGAAATTGACCAATGCAGGGAAATACTGACTTGTTAGCCATAATAGTCCTGTGGATAAAGACATGTAGTTAGCTTATTCTTACAAATACTTTTTAAAAATCACTGGACTTTTAGAAATTATACTTGGACAGTGAAATTTACATTGGCCTCATGTATTCCAGACACTGCCAGTATTTCCTCCATAACTGTCCCTGCTTCTTTTTTTGACTTTTTAGATCAATGAGAATTCCACGCAAGAAAGCGGCATTCACGTTTTCCCACTAAGATAGACTTCCATGAAAAACAGAAAGACAAAGGAGTCTCGCTATGTTAAATGCTTATTCTGCCTATACTTGCTCTTCTAGCACCATAGTGATGCACGCTACTCTAGAACTATAGTTTTCTAACTAGAATTCAGAGGTCTGGAAGGATGACTGCATCTTCAAAGGAAAAACCATTTATAGTCTTGAATCATTAAATTACAATTTATGGAAAAACTGAAAAGAGAAACATGTTCCCTCAACATAGCTGTCAGTTACCAAGAATAAGTATTAACTGACCTGGAATTGATCTTATAATTCTTTTTCTCCGAGAATGATTTATTTGTTTGTTTGTTTGTTTTGAGATAACGTCTCACTTTGTAGTTGAGGTGAACTTTGAACTCACTGTCTAGCTCAGGCTGGCCCAAAATCCTACTGATGATCCTACTGCCTCAGCCTTGCAAGCTCTGGGAGAACAGGCATCCACCAGCACACCCAGTTCAAAGAATGATTTCTGATTTTTAAGTGTTAATGCATACTTCTTCGAATATAAAGATATACTGATTATGAAATATTTATTTTATAGATCATTAAGAAAAAGACTCTGCCAGTTAAACTATGATACAGTACTTTAACAATACCCCAGACCAGGCCATGCCACCCTCTGTTGCTTTGACATTTCTATTGTTTGTTCTGAGGGATTTGGCAGTGTCCCCTGCCTTCAGTTATATTGCTTGGCATATAAAGGGGAACCATTTTGCACATATCAATAAACAAATGTAAGACAGCTTCTTGTATTTGCAGAGATTTCGTTTACTTAGATCCCATGAAGCACTCAGTTATTCCTTTGTAAGAAAATATTTTACTTTCCCATTGATATGTATTTGCTTCTTTGATGTCAAATGTATGATCTGCTTTGTACATAAGTGTTTTTGATACACATAACTTTTCTTTTCAATACCAAATCATAGTGGAAAATTTTTGAAGACATTTTAAAGTTAATCAAACTCAACAATGTAGTAACAGCAACACATGTACCTCATATTTGGCTTCGAAGTGGCACAAGTATTACAGCTATTGACTAGGCTTACTCATGTTCAGGCAGTGACAACTAGTTTACAGTGACCACCTGGCCAAAAATGATTGTAAAATCTCATTATTGTAATTGACTGTAAGACACACCAGTTTCAGAGATGTTAAAGTACATTTCTGAATTTATAAAATACAGAAATAAACCATCAGCCAGATTTGTTAATTGGCCAGTGCCTTGATTAGGAAAACAATAATTTGACGACTTTGCCAAGTAGCATGGCTACAAGTCATAGACTTCTAGATATAGGAAAATACATTAAAAGGTCATTGAGGAACTGTGGCCAAGTCAAGGATACAAGGTCTAGAGCCGTATTACTTGGTTTAAATCCTCTTGCCTTGGGCAAGCTAATGTGCCCTAGTTTCCACCTGTTGAAAATGAACTATTTATTTGTAAGAGGTCTACTTGGGACAGAACAAAATAGCGCATGACTTGCTGCATGTGCTTAAGTACTAACCATAATTATTATTTAGACTTGCTTTGATAGTTTTGTCTGTCCTGCAGAATGTTAGACAGTTGGACTGAGAAAAGGTTGTATAATTATATCCACTCATCTTCTTTTGTGAAGTGAGGCACCAGGCCATAGGGAGTCGAGCATTCAAGTGGCCCTCACATATAAGGTATGATCAAAAACTATAGTGACCATTTAAATTTGGAAAAAATGTATTACAGTAAAAGACACATTGCCGTTAATCCCCCTCACACTATTCCCCCGGCTTTGAACGCACATTCCATCATTCTTGCTGCTTTCCAAAGCAGCTCTGGAAAACATCTTTTGTGTCTTTAGTTACACTGTCACAGCTACTTGAGTGTCCTGAATCGATTCAAAATGTTTGCCTTTTGCGGCCATTTTGACTTTGGGAAAGAACCAGATGTGATGTGTCAGATCTAGTGAATAAGGTGGATGAGAACATATTGAAAGGTTTTTTATGAGTTTACAACAGCATTCACCGTATTTTTTCTTATCACGCCTTGTAAAGATACTCATGAAAAGACTTCAGAGCTGCTTCAGAAAGTGGCAAGAATAATGGGATAAGTGTGTTTGAAGTGAGGGAGAATAGTTTCAGGGGAAGTAATGGCAATGTACTTTTCACTGTAATTTTTTAGTTTAAACATTCACTGTATATTTTGATCACATCTCATGGCTGGATGCCTACTGATAAAATGGTGCCCATTTAGTCTCAATTTCAGTACACTCTAGCAAAAGGGAGAGGTGCTGAATTTTTTAGGACTGATAGCAACTCCTGGTAACAAGAAAATGTCATTTATGTCTGCCTTCTATCTTTTTCTATTAATTCTGAATGTTTTTTCTTGTTGGGTCATTAGCAAAAGTGAAAAGTACCATAGCTGGTTGTCATATACATCAGTGTTCTTAGATAGCCAGCATGAGAATTATATTACAAGCCTAAGTATATATTCTTTGTCAAATATTTTGATATTTTTGATATAGCTATTTTATCATTCCAACCTGCAAACAATTAAAATAAACTCTTAGGAAGAAGGAAGGTGAGCAGATTTTCTTTTTTTTTTTTTTTTTATTAGAGGAACTGAAAGGCTCAGACACTCTGCCCTTATATGATAGCTTAATGTTTCGTGCAAGTAAGAACACTGATCGGATTCACCTCTATAATAAGGTAAGCATCACTGTGCAAATTTCATTGTTCATTTCAGATTCTGTAGCTTGAAACAGAAAGCTCCCTTTTTTCATTTTGCATGAAGATAGTCAAGTTCATTAACAATAAGATCAGCAACTACTTTTTTCTTCCTTAAAGCTAATTATCAAATTCCTATGTTAAACCTAAGACAGTGAGAGGCAAAACATTAGTCTTTAACAGCTTAGAGTTCAGGGCAAGACTGCTTCAATTCAGATATGTTACTGTGTCATCTTGGACACATTACTTAAGCGCTCTGTATTTCAATTTCCTCAACTGTGAAATGTGGAGAGAATTGGTTACAAAGATCGAGTGAGTTAAGTCCTGTAAAGTACTTAGCACAGCGCCTCATCCTTGAGAACTCTAAGTGTCAGTTCCTACACTTGTCCTTTGAAGCAGCAGAAGTAACTGTGTGTATACAGAAACCAAACCTCCTCCATGCCGAATAAAGGTAGGGGTGGAGACAGGGAAAGAAACTACCTCCAACTCCTGGTAGAGACTGGAGTGTGCTTGCTGCCAAGCAAACTGTAGCAGCAGCCTCACTGATCCATGCTTGGTTCTGCCACCTTGCCTGTGTGCCTGTGCCACCTCTCCTTGACCTTGCTGTCTGTAATCTCAAGTATTTTTTGACTGAGTATTTATGCCCCTTTACCATAAAATATTATCATTCATTTTCTGTAATTTCCTAAACATGTTTCACTAAGCAGATAAAATATTGGCATGTCTTAACAGATACAACAGAGTTGATATAAAAGCTTTCCTTTTACATACAAGAGCTAAAATAAAACCTAGAGGTAAAAATTTGGCTGAAAACTCTAGTTTATCAATTGTATCCCTTAAAAGAAAGATCAGTAACAGATATTTGCCCTTGTGTTATATTCAAATTGTTTATTTCAGCTAGAATTCCAAGTCTAGAGTTTAGAATTACATGTTACAAAAAAATAAAAAAATTACATGTTACAATCAGATGTCTAAATTTTAAAATTACATATTACATAGGCTTAGATTTACATTCTAAATTTTTAATAAGTATTTAAGTGCTTTGTGGGTTTTTAAAAAAAGTGATTGTGGGAGTTGTAACTTTTCTTTTTGGCTAAGAGAATTAGCCAATGAGTTAAACTGTTGTCATTATGAGAGATTTTCATGTAAGATGTTCTTCCTATTTAAAAAAGAAATAACCTTGAAGGGATATAGCTCAGTGGCACAGCCCCTCCTGGCAAGCACCAGGTTGTGAGTTTGATTCCCAGTACAAGAAGGAAAGAAAAGGAAAGAAGGAAGGAAATTAAAAAAAATAACCTTTTACCTGTGTTTCATTGTTTACACCCCTGTAAGAGGTTACTTTTTACCCTCACATTTTCAGGACATTGTGCAACTGATTATTAGGACCTTATTGGAGTTCTTTTACTCTCCAAGTAGTGCCATTGGTAGTGAGTATTCATGGACCAAAACTGACTTTATGGAAGCAAATTTTAATATAATTTCTGTAGAATTGCTCTCTCTACCTTCTTACTTCCTTGTTCCTGTAGCAAGTATATCATCTCATTTGGGGAGAGCTATTTAGAGTATTTTTTGGTGCCCTTCTTTAACATGAGAAGTATTTTCTGTGATTATAAAGAAGTTTGTGACTTTAGGACTGGTTGCACTGCTGTTAACTTCAAAGGTGTGATGATAGTCTTCTATATTGATTTTCAGTGTACAGGTTTCATTGTTCTGAACTGTATTTCTGAGGTTAGGCAGTAGGAATGGTGTTGTGGGACACAGTGTCAGGTTGAAGGTAGAAGGTTTGGGCTAAGTGGCAGCAGTGTGGATCTGTAGAGAGCAACGGGAGCCCGTCTCCTCTGCTCACCTCACAGTTCCTCTAGGGAGCCATGCTGGGGGATTCTTGTCTAGAACTTTCTAAATCACCCTAGCTTATCTTGAAGGAGACTGGGTATATTATCAATAACATAATTGTTTTCTTTTAAGGTAATTATTAGTGCCTAAGACAAAAAATGGGTTAATAATATCTTTCTAACCTATAATCAGGATGGAAAACAGATGAGCTATAATTTTATTCCTTTGGATATAAAATTAGACCTTTGGGAAGACTTACCAACAAGCTTTCAACTGAAACAAAATCGCTCTCTGGTAAGGATAGTTCTAAATAAAATGGTTGTATTTGTTTTAAATATAGTTGTATTAGTAATGTTAAGTGATTGTTTTGAGTTTAATAAAACAGTGCTTTGTGGCCTATTACAAAATCAAATCATTGATTGCATTTTATCTACTCAGGCAAAGTCTGTTAATTACACTGATGCTAAGAATAAACGTGAAATCTGTTTCTTTGGCAGATGATCACACCTAGAGCTGCTGTTTCTGTGGATAGAATCATCCCCACATCATTTAATTTCTCATTCACAGGATTAACAACTGTGATATTTGTATCTGTCAGAATCACATTTTATCTTTTAAGGATAAATTCCAACGGTGATAAATTCTGAGAGCAATTCGTTGTCAGAAGCAGCAGTGTGCAGTTACGGGCCAGGACACCTGCCAGAGAGGCCTTAAATCTCATCTGTGGCTGGTTTACTTTTGCTGCTAAGAAGGGTCACTGTGTACAAGGACTGACCTAGCATGCACTCAGCCATTTCTTTAAACAAGGAAATAGTAATTTTTTTCCCCCTTTGAGTGAAAGTAAAGTATTGCCCTTGGGTCAGCAGTACCTATCTTAAAGGAAAAGGTAGCAATAGGCTATTTTGTTTGGTATCAGCTAATCCTGATCTTCAGATTCCCAAAAAATAGCCTGTTACATATAATCAACTAAAAAGTAAGAGTAATGGCAACTCTAATTAAAAGGTCCCAAATGTACTGATGGCTATTTTTTGTATGATAACTTAGGCATCAGACACAAAGTACTTCTCAGATGCTGCACTGTTACTCTGTCAGCTCTGCTGTCTCCAAAGCAAATTTTGTCTTGGCTACTGTTGGAATGTGTTCTTCTAGACCAATTTTAGTCTTGATGTACACGTTGTCACTGTTGGTCCCTGTGTGTGTTTTCAGTGTACACATTGTGTGTCTGAAAATATGCCTTTTAGAAAATCTTTGGGTTGAAAGAAATCTCTTTAGAATTGACCGTAAATTGATAATAAATATATGAAAATTAGTACATTGAAGAAATCCTGTTTTAGTGATATAACAAAACGTGAGTTTTCTCATGCTGTGCATAACTTTACTTTCAAAGAAGGGTGGCTGGTGAGCCATTCACTGTTTTTATTATTTCATTTTCTACCAGATTTTGAGATTTGTTCGAGAATGGAGCAGCCTAAGTGCCATGAAGCAGAGGATAATCAGGAAAAGTGGGCAGCTGTTCTGTAGTCCAATTCTTGCTCTGGAAGAAATCACAAAGCAACAAGCCAAACAAAATAGTACCAAAAGGTATGAATCGTCTTTTGTGTTTTCTATTATATTACTTTTTATGGCTCTATTTCTATAGGAGCTCTGAGGCATTTTATGTAATCAGTAATGAAATACCAATAAGTTAAAAGAAAATTGTACATTAAACCACAGTTATTTTATAGCAATGTATGAGGTATTTAGTGAATTTGATCAAATCCCAATTCTCTGTCAACCTGTAAGCAAAGATTATGAGGAAAAGTGGTCAGCTGCTTTGTAGCCCAGTTGCTACTTTGGAAGACGTCAAAAGCAACAAACCAAACTACAGCGTTGGCTAAGCAAGCCCTTTGTCTCTTGAGATCTTCATATACTTGTGATTTCTCATCCTCACATGCCATCAATCACTTCATGGTCTCAGTTCTTTAGCTTTTTCTTACTCATACAGATTTTTCAAATCTATCAGTGGTAGGTATGTTGGGAATAGGGCATGGATAATTAAAGAAATTCTAATAGTCCCATACAGTGAAAAATTTCTTCAGCTGTTTCAAAGTATGTTGTCAGGAGCACATGTGCATGAGAACAAGAACAATACTTGAGATAAATTACTAAGAGTAAAAATGTGATATTTTTAAAAGAAATAGAGACACAAATGTATAATTGCTATTATTGTCCTGGAATTTATCCAGAAGGACACCTTAGAAACTTAATGATGGTACCTGCAGGAGAGTAGTTTTCAATGGGGAGCAGTTTTATCTCCCAGAGTTAAAATGTCTAGATAGTTTAGCTCGTCATGACTACAGTATGCAACTGGGCAACATCCTGTGGGTACAGGATCGGGATGCTGCTAAAAATCCTGCAGTGAATATGACTACACCCCCAAAGACATTTCTGTTTCAGAATTTATACAGGGACATTGTTGGGAAATCTTGCTCTAGAGCATGAAGATTAGGAGATTTATGGGGGGTGACAGGCACTTTCTACCAGGACTCCCAACTCATGACTAAAAGTCAAGTAATAATCACAAATAAATGAAGTTAGATTTAAAATTAGAAGTGGATGGAGTCTGGGCTGGGATGATGACAAATGGGAAAGTGCATAAACCATCTAAAATCATTCACCTTCAGATTTTAAATAAAATGTTTTCTAACTCAAAGTCCTTTGACTAATTAGATTTATCCATGAATTGCCGGTGGCCTCTTGCCTAAACTCATGGGTCTTGGTTGAATTTTTCCCTTCAGCATATATTTACTTTATAAAAAATATATTTGAAATACATGTGGCAATCTATCTATCCATCTATCTATATCCCCACCTACACCTAAATATACTTGCACACATATTATCCGAAAACATGATGTCTGCTATATTTTTCTCACTGTTTCTTCTTCGTTTTTCTCATTTTTGTAACCACAGTCTTAGTGTGAAGTATTGATTTCTTTCTTACGTGATCATAATTCCCTTCATAACTGAATTTAAAGCCCTTTCCAATCATTTCTAGACATGCTGTATTGTTTTTTCTCTGTGAGACATGAATGGCCACTTAAAGTACCAACTGAGATGATTGATCCATGCATAAAAGCAAAAGTTCTCTCATAAAATCAACACCAACCAAAGTAAGACACAGTGTTATTCATAAAATTAAGTGTAGCTGATATAGTAAGAGTGTATCTTGTATTAACAAGCATCGATTAAATAGTCTGATTTGTATTTTTAAGAGCTCACTCTGGCAGCAATTAAGAGATTAGGTCAAAAAGAAGAAAAAAGAGATATTAGGTCAAAAGGGTAAGACTTTGGGCTGGTGATATAGCTCAGTGGCACAGCACCTGCCTGGCAAGTGCAAGGTCCTGAGTTTGATTCC
>RJWM01001891.1:0-141695 GCA_004363535.1 Dasyprocta punctata | reverse complement strand
TTGGGTTTCTGTATGCCTCAGTTACCTGTATTTCAGATTCTCTTCCCATGTTTGGAAAGTTTTCTGCTATTATTTCTGTGACCAGTCATTGCAGGTCATTAGTATTGACCCCTTCTTTTTCATTGATGCCTGTTTATCTTATGTTATTTCTCTTTGCATCATCTTGCAGCTGTTGAATTGTTGTTTCTTGGTTCCTTACAATTTTTAAGAGATCTTTTCTTTCCCGGCCATGATCTCCCATGTTGTCTTCCAGATCTGAGATTCTATCGTCAGCTTTGTTTAAGCGGTTTTTGAAACTTTCCATGGAGTTGTTCATTTCCTGCATTTCCCTTTGCATCTGTTTCATGCATTCTGTTTGTGTCTTATATTGTTCATTCAAGGTTTCGATCATTTTCTTAAGTGCTTCTATTTTTTTTTCTTGCTCTTCTTAGATACACACAACATTTCTTTAATAATGATTCTCATTTCATTTTTTAGGTAAGAGAATATTTCTGATTTGATTTTCTCTATAGCTTCATCAAGCTGTTTCTTTTCTGCATTTTCTATCATTTCAGAAAGTCCATTTTTGTGACTCCCACTGTCTTCCATTTCAGTGTCTCTTGGGTTTGTTCTTTGTGGGCTGGGGGACTGAGACTGCCTCTTGATCTTTCATTTTGTCATTTTCTTCTAGAACCTATGTGGCTCTGTGTCCTACAAGGTCGGCCGGGCATTCCCCTGAGGGTCGCACTGATTCTTGGGTCACGCTGCATCACAGGACCCGGTTGAGCTGGGTCCTGAGTGCAGCAAGGGAGGGCGGCCTCCCAGGACGTGCCGGTGGATCCTCCGCCTTAACTGGATGGGGGCCAAGGCCTCCTGGTCCCAGGGAGCTAGGCAGAGTGTACCCCGGAGTGACACCACCCAGACCCTGGGTCTGTCTACAAGCTCAGAGCAGTAGCTGTGCCAGGGCAACCCTGGGCAAGTCCCAGGCCTACAGTGCCAGGAGCAACCCAGCTGGGCAGGGGTCCTCAAGCTCTGGGATGCTGCATGCACAAGCTGCTCCACTGAAGTATGGAATTCACACGCACTCTGCACTCTGGTGGGGGGAGCCCAAGCCCTCCAAGTCCCTGCAGTTATGTTGGTCAGTGCCCGGTGAGCAGCCCTGGGGTCCTGGGCTGGTCCTGCTCTTTTTTTCAGGAGGTTCTTATTATTTTACATTGTGTAGCTAATAGGAACATAAAATATCAATTAAATAAATTATTAAATTCTTAATATGCATTGTGCATCTAGAATACACAACAACATTTTCATATCAGTTGTGTACTTCCTTACAAAACCTAAAGGATAACATTAGACATAAATTCCTGTATGAGCTATAGTGAAAATACCAATAAAATTTTTCCACAAAAATAAAGCTTTGCTTCAACTGTCACATCCAAGACAGTCTCCACACATGACAACTCTGTGCACATTCCATGCACAAATCTCACTTACACTTACAATGTGTGTGCTTAGCTTTCCTTTCCTGTGTGGTACACTTGTTACCTCTCTTCTGTTCCTGTTTTGTCAGGAGTTTCCTACTATGTTGTACAACATGCACTTATCGGGAAATAATATGTCAATAAAATAAAGTATCAAATATGTAATGAGTACTTAGGATAGACATCAGCATTTTCACATCAGCTGTTTACTTGCATACAAAACCTAAAAGATAACATCAAACGTAAAAAGCTACATGAACTACAGTGTAAACACAAACATAAGTCTACCACAGAAATAATCTTTGCTTCAACTGTCAGACCCAAAACAGTCCTCACACATGACGATTGCATGTTCCATACACAAATATTGCTTATGTTGATATCACGTATGTTTTGTTTTCCTGTACTCTCTTGTAGGGCATAGTTGAAGTCTTTTTTTTTCCTGTTGTTATAGTAGGTCTTTGTGATGCCACACCTACCTGTTCACCTGTCAGATCACCAGAATGCTCCAGAATATTTCTGCGTAGTTCCCTGGGCAGAAATATTTTGGTTTTTCTCTGCTATAAATGATGTCTTAGGGGCTCCAGTCCCAACCCTCTAAGAAAATTTCTCTGTGATATTTTGTACTCGTTATTTTTCTTCTAAACTATCAAACTACATCACACCTGTTTAGGATTGAGTAAAGCACAACCATTGACCAACGCCTTGTGTTTCAAGTAACATCATAGTTGCTGCATAGCTCATCAACAACATCTGCTCCAAGTTTGGTTTTGTTGTTGAAAGTTTCCATTTCAGGTTTCTGTTTTGTGGAGCTTTCCCTATCAATATTTTCATCATGGTGAAATGGTGACACGAGCAGTAGCAGTTTGCTTTTCTTTGTCATATACTAGGCCAGTGTTGTATCTCTCTGAAATCTGAAGATTGTAATATATAATTCTGTGTTTTGAAATGTCAACATTTTATTTGGAATTTCTGCTTTGTTCCTATTTACAGTTCCTGCACTTGTCAACTTGTGCTCTCTTAGCAAATGTAACATCAGTTTTAAACAGGTAAACCGTTGGAGAATGTCATATTCTGATTTATTTGGGAGATGGAAACAATAAGTCTGTTCACAACATTATTCAGTTTATTACTATAAGAAATAAGGACCTGATGGCATAAATATCTAAACTGAAAGCATAACAAATCTTTATATCTACAAGGGTATAAATTGTTATGCCATATTTTGACCCACTAATTTTCCATATTTTTTCTTTTTTTTGGTTAATTAAGTTTATTGGTATATTTTAGGTACACATTATTACCACATTCATTATAGGAAATTTGTACCTGTACATGATGTACCAGGTACATCCTTATTTACAAAATCTTTGCTTCCATTTTTACCTTCTTGTCTCATCATTTCCCTTCCTTCTTTCCACTTCCCCTTACCTAGTTCCCATTCATCTTTGAATATTTTCTTCCTATTTCATAATATCTACTATGCTATTTGGTCCTTATTTACACTTTCAGTTTCTCACACTGGAGAAACAATGCAGTATTTGCACATGTGTGTCTGATTTATTTCACTTAAGAGTATGACCATAAGGTGCATCCATTTAGCTAGAAAAGAAGTAGAAATGGCAAATAAATATATGAAAAAATGCTCAATATCATTGGTCATTCAAGAAATGCAAATTAAAACAACACTGAGAATCCATTTCACTCCAGAAACAATGAATATTATAAAGAAATTAACCAGTAACAAGAGTGGCAGCACCAGGGTGAAAAAGGACCTCTTCTCCACTGTCGGTACGTGGAAATCACTGTGGAGATTCCTCAAAAAACTAGGTCTGCAGGTTCCATTCAATCCAGCTATCCCTCTTCTTAGTATCTTCCCAAAAGAATTAAAAGCATCATACCACAGTGATATATACACATCCATGTTTATAATAGCAGCACAGTTTGTAATAGCTAAGTCTTGGAAACAGCCCACATGCCCTTCAACTGAGGAATGGATAAAGAATATCTATTCAACTAGTCAAATATATATTTATATCGCTGCTTTCTTCGTCATCTGAATCAAGGAGATCTGCATTTCCTGTGTGTGTTTCAGTCAACTCTTGCACTCTTGCACTATTTCACTGTCACAGGAACTTTGGCTCACGTGGGCAATGTCAAAATCATTGTCACCATAATCCAGCCACACCACTCTTCTGTTATGAAAGTGTGTATTTTATCATAATAGATCAGCTTCATCATCGATGCATGAGTAATCTGACGGTACACCATTGACCTGCAAAATTTGCAAGTCTGTGTTTTCATGTGCCATTGTACTGAATTGGGCTACTTCTATCAGAAAAATCAAAGGAAAAAATTGTTTTAATCCTGCAGTGATTTTTGTCTTTGCTATATAAAAGGATGATCTTGAGGCTTTTATAGGTAAATGGAGGCAACTTGAGATTATACTCATAAGTGAAATAAATCAGACTCATGTTTGTAAATATCATATTGTCTCCCTGGTGTAAAAAATAAATAACAATTTTAAAAAACTGAAAGAGTAATAAGATCCCAAATGTACAATAGATATTGTAATAAGGAAAGGGAAAGAAAGCACTCAAAATTAAAGAACAACTGAGATAGGGGAAAGGCGAAATGGAAGAAAGGAAAAGACTATATGTTTGTAGACATACACATATAACTGCAAGTATGCATAAGTATGCAAGATAGATAACTGTACTACCAATTCTCTGTTAGTTCATCAGAAAGAATAGCTTGTGTTGCCATTGTCTGATCATTTTTCATGCCTAGATCTCATAACTTAAACAACTACTTCTAAGATAACAATATGTAGTATACTGACTAGTACTGATTTCTTACTGTTTTTTTGAAATCCTGTATTACTTCTACTCTTTTTTACATTTTGCTTCTTTAAAATAAAAACAAATCTTAAAAAAAATCCTGCAGTGGTGTGGGTCTATTAGACCCTCTGTGATTCTTAGATAAAGATTTGCAAAATCAGATGAAACATAAAAGTGGGTCCAAATTCTATTTTAACACTTTTGCACACATGCACACTCCTTGCTGTTCATCAAGTCAAGTGTATAAACAAATAGATTTCTTAAGGAGCACCACACTCTTCACTATAGCATCTAAACAAATGAAATAGGAATCAATTTAACAAAGGAAGTAAAAGATCTATATATTGAAAATTATATTACTCTGAAAAAGGAAATCAAAGAGGATTTCAGAAAATGGAAAGACATTCCCTGTTCATGGATAAGAGAATAAGCATTGTGAGAATGGCAATTCTCCCAAAATTGTTATACAGATTTAACGCAATTTCAATCAAAATACCATTTGCATGCCTCACAAATCTAGGAAATCATCCCTATATTTCATCTGGAACCAGAAGAAACCTAGAATAGCAAAGACAATTCTGGGCAACAAAGGCAAGGTAGGAGGCATCACAATCCCTGACTTGAAATTATATTACAAAGCTACTGTGATAAAATCAGCATGGTACTGGAATCAAAACAGACCTGAAGATCAGTGGAATAGATTAGAGGATACAGCCACAACTACAAACACACTCAGCCACCTCATCTTTGACAAAGGGGCCAAACATGTTCACTGGAAGAAAGATAGCCTCTTTAATAAGTGGTGCTGGAAAAACCAGCTTTCTATATGCTGAAAACTAAAACTAGATCCATGTCTATCACCATGCACTAAAATAAAGTCAAAATAAATCAAAGATCTAAATATTAAAACAGAGACACTAAATCTGCTGGGAGACAAAGTAGGTAGAAATCTTGACCACATAGGGGTAGGCAGAGAGTTCAACAACAAAAATCAAACTGCACGGGAAATACGTTACAGAATCAACAACTGGGATCTCGTCTTATTAAGAAGGTTTTGCGTGTCAAAGGAAATCTCCAACAAAGTGAAAAGAAAACCCACAAATTGGGAAAATAGCCTGGCCAACTGTCCCTCAGACAAAGGACTTCTATCTAGAACATATAAAGAATTTTTTTAAAAATCAGGCCCCCAATATTCAAGGACCCAATCTAAAAATGGGCATCTGAGATGAATACACACTTCTCAGAGGAAGAAACATAAATGGCAAATAAATCTATGAAAAAATGTTCAACATCAATGTTCATTAGAGAAATGAAAATTAAAACACTGAGATTCCATCTCACTCCAGAAACAATGGCCAAGATCAAGAAATCAACCAATAACAAACGCTGGAAGGGCTGTGGGGAAAAAGGAACGCTTCTCCACTGTTGGTTGGAGTGTAGGCTGGTGCAATCACTGTGGAAATCAGTGTGGAGATTCCTCAAGAAGCTAGGATTAGAGATTCCATTTGACCCAGCTATCCCGCTTCTGGGCATTTTCCCAGAAGAACTGGAAACATCATATCACAATGATATATGTGCACCCATGTTTATAGCAGCACAATTTGCAATAGCCAAATCTTGGAAACAGCCCAAGTGCCCATCAATTGAGAAATCGATAAAAAATATGTGGTATTTTTATACAATGGAGTACTACTCAGCTACAAAGATAGATTGCATCAAGATTTTTGTAAGTAAGTGGAAGCAACTTGAGGCCATACTCATAAGTGAAACAAATCAAACTTACATGTGTATATACCCTATTGTCTCCCCAGTGTAAGAAACTGAGAGTATATGAGATCCAAAATCTGCAATAAATACTGTGTAAGGGTAAGAAACTGCTCAAAGTGGAAAAGCAACTGGGATAGGGGAAAGGAGGAAAGAAGAAAGGGAAAAGGTGAAAGATTTAAATTTGTGTGTGTGTGTGTATATATATATATATATATATATGCACACACACATAAGATAGCTATAATTACTATATAACTAATTATATTAGTTCTCAGAAAAGAAAAGTTAATACTCATATGATTAGATCAATTTTACATGTCTATATCTGGTAAACTACCTTCTGAAGGTAACTATATGCAATATTGCAACTATTGTCACATTCCTATCATCTTTTTTTTTTCAATTTTATTTTAAAGATAGTAAAATCCAACAAAATGTAACAGAACAAAATCAATCAAAACAAAGCAGTAGAACTGGTACAGAATTTCAAAGTAAGATACTAGGAAAACCATAGCTACTGTAGTGTATCTTGTTATCTTCACAATAGTTGACCATTCCATCAGGTACAGTAAAATCAAAGCAAATACAAAACAGAATGAAACCAATAACAACAGAATATGAAATAAAGCAAAAAAATTAATCAAAATAAAGCAAAAACAATGAGAACAATATAGGGCCTCAAAGACAAGACATAAGGGAATCCCCCATATTTGCTACATTGCATACTGTCATCTTCCCAAGAGATGCTCAGACTGCCGGCTCCAGGCCTGCAAAACCAACCAAACAATCCAAGCATTTAGTTGCTTTAAGTACCTTAGTTGCTATCAACTTAGCTGGTCCCCCAAACCAGCAGGTTGCTTATGATGGGCGGGGTGGGGGGGGGCTTGATTCTTAGCCCGTGCGCCAGTAGGTGTATGGGAGGCACAGATCTTTCTTTTCCTAGAACCTGTGCCAGTAGCATGCCACTCACCAGGAAGGCAGGTTAGTTGTCTTCTGGTTGGAACCTCCCTGACCCAACATGGCAGGTTCTCGGGAGGCACGGTTCACTCTCTTCCTGGAGTCTGCCCTTATCATCTTTTTTTGTAAGCATATACTGTTATTGTATTGGGTTTGTTGTTGTTTGTTTGTCTTTTTTTTCTTTTTGTTTTTCTTTTCTGTGTCTTTTTTTCTCTTAAAAAATTGATTTCTTTCTGTATCACTTAGGGAAAGGTATTGAGATGCACAACCAGCTACTCTAATGCTAAAGTACAAATTTACAGTAGAAATGTAAAGGGTAGGCCTGCTGAACCCAGTCTTGTGTTCTTAGGGTTTTAGTCTTGCCATTAACAAGTCGTACTATTCCGCAAATCACCAAATCTCTCTGAACCTCAGTTTCGCCATGGGGAACATGAAGTGCATAGTTTGTTTATTCTGACTAACAGAGTTTGATGACAAGAATCAAAGAGCATTTATTGGAGATTCTCTTTGGAGAAAATATTTAACCCCTCTATTACTTTCATAGTATAAGCCTGAATGTTTTTCAGCTCTGTAACCAGTATTCCAAAATAACCATAGTTTTTCAGAATGCCAACCGAAGAGACAACTGTATTGTGATTTTCAACCTGCCATATTATTTATTCTGACTAACAGAGTTTGATAACAAGAATCAAAGAGCATTTATTGGAGATTCTCTTTGAAGAAAATATTTAACCCCTCTATTACTTTCATAGTATATGCCTGAATGTTTTTCAGCTCTGTAACTGGTGTTCCAAAGTAACCATAGCTTTTCAGAATGCCAACCAAAGAGACAACTGTATTGTGATTTTCAACCTGCCTTATCATTTGTCTGGCAGCCCCACAACTTAGCCCATTCCCAGCAAAAGGACTATAGGAGGTGTTGCCACTTTAATGATAGACCCATGAAATGATTTACCATTCTGAAGGTAGACATGGGATATTTTTCAGGCCAAATTTATATTCTATCTTAGCCCAGAAAAGCAAAGATAAATGACAGAAATAAGATTATTATGGTATCATATGCATGTATGAAGATGGTAACTACTGTATTATTTTTCACATAATGTACCATTATTGTGCCTAGATACTATATAGTAATCATAGTAATGACCTTTGGCTGAAACTTTATGGCACCTTTCCCTAGTGAATTTCAAATGGATCAAAGGAGTTAAAGAGGATTCAGATTTGAGAGGTCAATGAATTGAAATCATGGATAAGGGGCATCACCTAGTAATTTGAAGGTGCCTGTTAAACACAATGGAACTGACAAGCAGCCTCAATAGTACCCTCCTTTGTACTAAACAGGATTAGAAAAGTATAACTCTAGCACTCCTGATATTTTCCCTTTCAGCAGCTGTTGGAGGGGAAAGGAAACCCACACTTTATGAATTATTCAGCTAGTATTTGGTTTGGGCCCTGTATTAGGTCTCAGGAGAAAGAAACAATTAAAGAAAGATACATTGTTTGCTTCAAAGAGGCTTACATAGTAGTAGAGATGAAAACACAGGAAAGCAACACTCTTGAGCTCTACAAAATGAAGCCTGAGTGAGAGGTGAGAATAATTCAGAGCTTCAGAGGGTCAAAGGGGGTTAGGAGTCCTTATGCATGCACCAGTTATGATGGTGCCAGGAGAGAGGTAAGACTGTGACAGGCATTAAGGAAAAAAGCATATTGAACATGGGGGAGTGCTGATGCAGAATGGCAAGCAGTATATTTGGGGATCAGTGACATTTCCAGCATGTCTCACACTAAGGGCTCACTCCAGGGAGGAAGCAAATTTTAGAGTTGATTAAGGCCCAATGGAATCTTAGGATATTTTGCCCTTAAATTCTTATTCCCGTCTTATAAATGTGGGGAGAAAATATCATGATCACATGCTAGACTGGTAGCTAGCAGAGCCAGTGGCCTTTAGGGCTCACGGTATAGCAATGATGAACATTTATGACTTGTGATGTATTTTCATATGTATCATGTCATTTGTTCATCAAGGTCTGTTCACAGTACTCCACTGCCATACATTCCCTTCCCTTCTGCTTCTTTGAGGCCTTATAACAAACAAATAAACAACACATACATACATACGTAAACTAGTGGTTTGTTGCACTGTTCTATGCAGGTGGAGCTGAGTTTCAGGGTGGGAGGGCAACAACAATCTCATCTAATCCAGAAGACCAAAATGCTTGTTCTAATCCAGATTGTCTGGGAGCACTACCCCATTTGCCCAACATATTCCAGTTCCTTGACCACTGTGTTCAAAACCAGTCTGAAAAAGGTTATTTCCTGACACTTGGGTTTTTACCATCTCAGAATGAGTTTTGAAACAGTGGGACAGGATGAATGACTAAAAATTAGAGAATTGAGGTCTAGAGAAAACCATCTCCATCTTTAGTTGCCAATGGCCACTGGAAAAGGCCCAGATGAATGTTGGCCAGACATTCCAAGACATAGGACCCAGTATAGTTCTACTTATCAGACAAAAATGTTTGTGGCCCTGCCGCACTGAATAAGGTGAGAGGAAGGGTGAGGGCAATGTGGAACTATGTCTGGATTTAGGACAGGACCATGGACAGAGATCAGCTTGCATAAATTTAACAAGATCGCACAGTGAAATGCAACCCTCCATCACACAGCTATATGGATAATATGGAAAGTGTCTGATGTGAGTTTTGGGCTTCCCTGGGTTGAGTTCCACCAAAATACCCTCAGAGTCTGAACTTGCTTTTAGGCATAAATTCACAGACAGTCCTTATGGGAGGTCTAAGTAATGCCAAATGTGCAGTCATTAGTCATGTAGTTTGAAGAGTAGTCCCAGCATTAGGAAACATAGACAGAGCTCAAGTGACTCTAGAAATGTCTGATCTAAAACTTTTTGGGTGTGGCAACTTGATCCTTTAAAGAAAGGATCTCAAGGAATTGCTCTTCATATAAACCAAATACATCACAGTATACATCACTTTCCTTTATTCCACCAACCCAAATAAAGGAAAGAAGGATGGACTGTGTTGTAATGGTAAGCACTAGACTTCAAATTGAATGAACTGAGGTTCTGTCTCTCACTAATATCATCTTAGGCAATTTGCTAAGTCTTCTCAAAACTATTTCTCAAGAAAATGTGGTACTTACACACAATGGAGTACTACTCTGCCATAAAGAGGGTTAACTTTGAGTCATTTTTAGGAAAATGGACGTACCTTGAGACCATGTTATGTGAAATAAATTAGACACACAATCTTAAAGTTGCAAAGTTTTGTTAATATGAGAAACCCAAACTGTAAATAAGCAGCAAAACAAAAGATAGATAATAGGAAGCTGGGAGGTCTTTCTCAAATGATAAGTGAACCAAGAAATGCAGGGAGAGAAGAAGGGGAGGGAAGGGGATAAAAAAGTAATTAAAATGTGTTATGTACATGTGCCAACTCCCCACAAATAATGTAAACATTGTGTCCTAGAAACATATTAATAAAAATAGGGAAAAAAGATATTTCTTCTCATCTGTGAAAAAGGGCCAAGAGTAAAAAATCTCTACTCCACAGAGAACTTGTGAGAAACTTATGGGTTAATGTATGTGAAAGCATGAAGCAAGAGGCTTGCCATATAATGGCATATAGTAAAAATGTTTGTTCATACCTGAATTCATGAAGCTCCTGAAATTTGCTTCCTGCAAGAATGCTTTTCTAAGTCTTTCATGGAGGTGTGAATTTCCTTCTATCTACATTACAAGATCCTGAGATATTTGTCTTTTATTTCATTAATAACTGCTGCTGATGTTGATAATAATGATAATAGTGATAATAAAATGTGCAGACTAATGGCCAGTTGAGATCATGGAATATAAAATACGAGTAAAGGAAGTGAGGATTAGGAACTTTAGGAAGAAAATAAAAACTATGGTTTTGAGGTTCAACCTTTCCTCAACTGGTCTCTGCAGGTCCATCAACACAAGTATTCATGGCAAATCTCCAAGAACATTGCACTGAAGATTATGCAGCAATATATGTTCTAAGAAGTTCTTCCCCAGAATGAAGGTTGTACTTCAAAAGAGTGAATGCATGAGAAGGCAGGAAAAGAGTTGTATATATTCATCTAAAACAAATGCTTCTTCAATGCCCTTTTTGGCTACACAAGCTAACCTATTGGAACCTAGGAAATGTGGAATCAACACATACCCAGTGTGGCTGTCTATTCAGAGAAGTCAATGAGTATCTTCAGCTTTGTTAAGTTACATTGAATTGCCTTTTGTCATTTCATGCCTCCAAAATATTTAATGACTTTTTAAAATCTGAAAAACAAATGTCAAAATCAGCAGACCCAACTTGTCTTTCCAGCTCCACGTAGCTGCTGCTCCAACTATATGAACATTTTACATCCTATGCCCATGCCTTTGCTCAGATTGTTTTCTCAACTTAGAATACCCTTTCTGCATCTCCATATTTCAAAATCTTTCTCTTCCTTTAATATTTAAAGTATCATATTCTTCCTAGCGTATTTCTTTAATGTTTCTAGGGCTAGTGTGACAAATTACCACAAACATCGTGGTTTTAGACAACAGAAATTTATTCATGTTCTGGACTGTAGTCTGAAGTTGTAAGCAGGAACACATTCCCTCCACTGGCTCCAGGCAAGAATCGTTCCTTATCTCTAAAAACTTCTGGTGATTCATGGTGAAGTTTTTTGGCTTGTGGCAACATAACTACAATCTATGTCTCCCTCTTCATATGACTTCCTACTCTGCGTCTCCATATTTCTCAACTTTTTTCATTGGATTTAAGTCTCACTGTGTTAATCTAGGATGATCCTATTTCAGAGTCTCTCAATTATACCTGAAAAACTACTTTTCCAAATAAGGTTATATTCACAATTACCATGGGTTCTTAATCAGACACATCGTTTGGAGAGTCACCCACTACATCCTCCCAGACCAAATTCACATCCTTTTCTCTTGACCATTCACAGCCATGTTTGAGCTCTAAAGAACTTTGCTTCATTTTCATTTCTATATTATAGGTATGTGGATACAATCCTTTCAATCTGGCAAATGGATAAATTCCAGAAAGGTAAGAACTGTATCTTATTCATCTCTATGAAACCCATTGCTTATCCTCACTTCTGACAGTTAACTATTCAAATTTTTAAATCAGCTACAAGCAACAATGTACTATATAGTCAGCTGAATTATGATATAGAATAAGTGCCTACCTGTAGGAAATAATCAGGTTGCCTATCACCAGGAAGCAATTGTAACCTGTAGTATTATAGTACCAACAGAAAGAGTTACTTGAATATCACCTCTCCCTAAAACTTAACCTATCTTTCAGCATGTAGCTATCATTCACTCATTCAATTAATTCAGCCTCTATGTATCAAGTATTAGGTTAAGTATGGTAAGAACATACATCAATCCATAAGTTATACATATTGCCTTGTATGAGTTTAGGATATATATATATATATATATATATATATATGATCCTATTTTGTCTATGATCACCTGTCTATAATATAATTGATGAACTACTGCTAAAGGTAAGTTATAAAATCCATTGACTCAATATGAACTTCGCCTGGAAAGTCTGCCACATTTTTTCTGAAACTTCTATGCTTTTTGGGCTTCCCGTGAGACAAGTAATTAATCAGGGCATGTGTTCCCTGTCCATTTCATGGATACAATAAAATATGTCTGTTTACAAAGTTCTATCTAGTCACTACTCCTTTGAACACTAAATTATTTTGAAACCTTAGGAGTTTAAAGACTGACCACAAAGAGTTCTAGTAGTTGACTTCTCCCAAACACTACAACACTTAAACCCCAGGAAATACTGTGGATAACACATTAGAACTGATAATGAAGGCCCCATATACTGGAATTAATATGCTTGAATAAAAGAAATGAGATAAAGTATGCCCGAAATTCCTAGAATTAAGTGAGGGAGGATGGAGTAGAGGGGAAAGTTAAAAGGATATGTATCCTTGCTTGGGGTCCTGGGGCAAAAATGGTAAGAATATGATAGTTGGATAGTGCTGGGAAATAGATTTATTCACATGTCTTCCAACATAAAATGAAGAAAAGCAGTCATGTGGGTAAAGAGATGGAGTGAGACATCCCCGCACCAAGCTAGGTGAAGAGGGTTTGAAGCTACGAGACTGAAACAGAATTCTTGAGCTTTCCTGTGAGATTTTGATTTGGCCTCAGGAGAGCTATGATATTACCAGTGCAGATGTGCATCATGCTTTAGAATTTACAGTTATTTCACAATACTCTCACACAGCCTTTAAAGATTGGAAAGAATGGAGAAATCCATATTCTCACATGGTACCAGAATTATATGTTATTTCATTTGTTCCTCATAAATTTTTGTGAGATACATCGTATGGATAAAATTATTAGTACTGCTACTACTACTACTATTATTGTTATTGTTATTATACTTAGCACTTAACAGAAGAAGCAAGCCAAGAGCAGCTAGTGACTTGTCCCTAGTCACACAGTTGACAACTGATAGACTTGAGGCTTTACCAAAACCACGAAACAATTTGCTGTTTGCAGAAGATACATGTTTTTTCATACCTTTGTACATTTGGACAAGTTTTTTATTCTGCCTGGAATGTACTTTAGTCTTTCTTTGGTGATTTACTGCTCACCTGTCAAGGCCTAACTTGAATGATACCTGTTCACTGAAGCTTTCTGTGATTTCCTACATTTCCAAGAAGAATGAATAGTTATTTTTTTTTCTGGGCTCCTATGCCACCCTGTAGAGTATTAATCTCTTGGAAAACACTTACAAGCATGTATTATAAGTATTTGGACATGTTTCTGCTTCTGTACTGGACTGAGGATTCATGGCTCCTTTATGATTCATAGCAACCTTACTTCCTTCTCTTTGTCTCTCCCTTCTTTAGATATTATAGGGAACTTACACGAAGGATAAGTCCAAATAAATGAATTAGTGAAAGATTTCACATGCACACTCTTATGCCAGCCATAACCCCATAAATAACTGCTCCTGAGTGATGTCTCAAAATTACAGTGAGTTCTTTCAATGGCTCACTCAACAAGTAATTCAAAGTCCAATGAGGTTGGACCACTTGCTAAGATCCTCATTCAATGAGAAGCTGCCCTGACCAGGACCATTGTCTCTGCAAGGGGTTTATTCAGTTCCAAAGTTGATGTGCCCCTGAAAATGTTTACAGAACTTGTCCTCATATCCCCCTGCCTGAACTTAGGTGGCTCTAGAGATGCAGAAAAGTTTGGAGGAGGAAACATGAAGAGAAAAACAGAGTAGGAAAAGAAAGAGAAAGAAGACAAAGAGGGAAATGTGGAAGGGAGGAAAAGAACTAGAATGGAGGGAATACCATAAAGAGGCAGATTAAATCATGGTGAATATAGTAAGATTTCAAAGATGATAGCTAATTGACATTATTTTTGTTTAAAATAATATTTAGTGAATTCCCAAAAGCATACAGTGAGCACTTCTAGGCACAACATTCTCATCCACTCCATACTAACAGACATCTCTGCTCTTTCTACTTCACGTGATTGGTAGCAAGGTGCAGAAGACATAGACAGGCTCTGGTTCAAGGCCTATGTAGATTCAAACCTTGAGATGCTTGATATTAAGCAACTGTCTGAAACTCATTTTCTCATATATCAAGTGAAGATGATAATAGCTACCATGTAGGGTTATCTAGTCTGTAAAGATTAATGATATTTTGCATAAAGTGCTTAGTAAATGGGCAGTCAACAAATGACAGATACCATTATTACTATGCCATTAGAAGGTTGCAAAATGGAAAAAAAAAGTCACAGACTTTGGACACAGATCTTGGCTGAATCATGCTTCTGTTAATTACTATCTACTTCTGCTATTGTATACCCTCCTGAGATATTAACTGTCTATCTCTTTGACTTGCTACCTAGTCAGTATAGAGTTAGAGTTAGGAAAGTGATTTCTGGAGTTTTAGTCTTAGCTCTACCACTCACTGTGTGACTTTGAATAAGTTATCTAAGATTTCTAAGTCTCAGTTTCCCCATATGTAAAGCGAGAGAAATAATAGTACATTTTAATAGAGTTGTGAGGATTACAATTAACTTATGCTTAAAACTGTAATGCTTATAACTAAAACTGTAGATATTGGATCACAATAAAATTAACCATTATTACACTGAAATACTTCCCAAATTTATTCTCATTTACTTTTCCTAACATTCTGTGAAATGCGTATTCCCATTTTCATCTAATGGGTAGAAAAACAAAGACTCAGAATTGTTCAAACTCATACAGGTTGCAAGTGATAAAACCAGAGTAAAAGGTGTTTGCTAAATAACTATAATGCCTGCCTTCTTTCCTTTACCTTAAACTCCAATACCTGTACTATTTCTTAGTGCTACTTTTTGGTACAATTTCTTGGCCATGAAATGTGTCAGAAACTCCTTCTGGAAATGCAGTATAGACCAGTGGTGGTGAACCTTTTAGAGTTTTCAATGATATGAACAGCCCGCTGCGGCATATATGCTGTAGATTTGTCACCATTGGTATATGTTCATTCACAATAGACATTCTGGATGGGTTTTGACTTGTCTACTTGTTAAAGGAGACATGGTTTCTGAACACTTGACCACACATCATTTCCTATGAAAGCCAAATATATACTACTTTCCTGCCTTGCAAAAGTCACTGAATATTGTCTTTCCATGAATGTAAAAATACTCTTGCTTTGTACCTTTGGTCATTCTTCCAACACACTTTGTCTGATCTAATCAGTTAGAACTTAAAACTCTTCGGGGCATGGTGGTGCACACCTGTAGTTTGAGCACTTGAGAGGCTGAGGCAGGAGGATGGCCACGGGTTTGAGATCAGCCTGAACTACATAGCAAGACCCTGTCTCAAAAAAAAGAATTTGAAGCTCTAAGATATTAATTTCCACAAACACATTTGAAACACAGCAATGTTGGCTAAGAACACATTTCCGTAAAGAGAATTTTAATTCTCTATTGACTTCTATTATAAAGTTGAAGGCGTGTTTCCATGGAAACTGTCCCTACAGCATGCTAAATCAAAAGCTTTTGGTAAAGCAGGGTCAAATATGCTGTGTTGGCAAGGACAAGGCAAGACTGGGCAGTGTGTGAAATAATACACATCAAAACGAAGTTGTGTATAAATAGAAAATACTAATAGTAATAGCATCAGATAAAATATCTACTCCTGGTCCCACAGCCATGTTTGGCTACTTTGTTTCTGGAAAGTATTCAGAGCCTCCCTACCTCATACCTTTGCAAACTGCATCCCATCACTTCTCCCATACTTTCCACCAGCACTATCACTTTTCACTGTTTAAAAAAATTCCCAATAGTGCTTATATCTGACATACCATTTATCTTATATATTTGTTGTTTATTTTCTGTCTCTTCTTATTAAAAATGTACACAACATGAGAACATGGGATTTGTTTATGTTTTTACTACTATATTCTTATCACCTTAAACAATCACTGATACACAGTAGATGCTCAATAAATATTTGCTGAATGAAGAAATGAATAAATGAAAGAATTTTTTTACAGCATTTAAAAACCTCCTGTCTTTCTCTCAAGCACCTTTACCTTGTTAACTGCTCTACAACTGCCAGAATGCAATGAAATATCACTTCCTTAAGGAAGTTTTTCTGACTCTTTAGTCTCTTTAGGTAAGGATTTGGTTGAATCCTTGCCATAGTAGCCCATACTTTTCCTATACAGAACAATTAAATAATAAATCCTGTACATTTTTGTCTGTTGTCTGTCATACTTCAGACATGAGGATAGAAATTACATTTGTGTTCATTTTTTGGTTCCTAGAATAGGCCCTCACACATAATAAATGATTAGTAATGATTGAATAAGATTGAATAATTGAATGAGATTAACTTAGTTATATGATGGAGCGGGAGCTCTCAACATAAGCAGATTCTGTTTAAAATAAGGTTCAGATATGTCTAGAGGACTCATAGGGTGGCTTAATGTATCTTTTTATAAGAAGGATTGAGAATTCCTCTGGGAAAGAATCTTGCAAGGAAAAAACAGAATAGAGGCCCACAAAATTTAATAAACAGAAATGAGCAACATGAGAGAAAACTAAAACTCGATAAAGTTTTGTTTGCCGTGTCTATCACTCAACTTGTTCTTCGATCAAGATCTTGGAAAACTTAAGCCTAGTTTGAAAGACAGTATGAGAGCAAGAAAAACAATGAGAGCTCTTACCCAAAGCAGACCAAATATTTAAAAAGTGAGGTAGTCCTGCTTTGGAGTAGCTCTTGCTAAATATAGCTTTAAACTGGACAGATAACTGGGCTCAAAAGAAAATCCATGATGCTCTCAACATGGCCCTTAGTGTCAGCTAGCAACACCATCTTTGGTGTGCTTTGGCAGTGGTGGTAGTGCAGGCAGTAATGGTACTAACAGCTCTAAAATATCAGAGGATTTCAGCTAAGTTCCGCAGAGAAACATGTTGAATACAAACTTCAGTGGAGTGACCTGTGCTTATGAACACATTTCCCTGCAATTCACACAAAGAATTAGGTTATGGTATTGTAATCCCTGTGTATTAATTTAGCTTGTAGAATAGTACTTTCTCAAGCATAGAATACTCTTATTCTATAATTGCCTAGGACCACATATTCTCAGCTTCTCTAGTCATTTCAGCAATTTTCAGAAATCTGTGCCTGTGTCTGTCTATCTCTGTCTCTTTCTCTCTGTCTCTCTGTCTCTCTGTGTGTGTGTGTGTGTGTGTGTGTGTGTGTGTCTCCATACTTTCAATTGGTTATGGTTCTTAACATTTAAAATCACACCATTATTTACATATAATTCATATACCAACCAATTCACAATTTTAAGGCACACAATTAAGTGATTTTTAGTATTTTCAGTGTTGTGCAACCATTGCTACTACAATCAATTTTAGTACACTGTCGTCACTCCTCAAGAAAAAAAAGAAGCCCTGTACCAGCCAGCATTAATTTTGCATTTAGTCTCTAACTCCATCCTCCAGCCTCGGTAATCATTATCTATAGTCTCAGTCCATAAAATTGCACATTATGGATATTTTATATAAACTGATCATACCGTATTGTGATTGTCTTCTTTCATGAGGATAATAACTTCAAAATTCATCCATGTGGCAGCATGTATCAAAACTTTGTTCCTTTTCATTTTTGTAATTTTTATTTTTATTTGTATATGTTTGCAGTACATAATGATTACATTCATGGAGGGGAGTGGCTACATGTATATAACACATCTTAATTCATTTTCACCTGCTTCTCCTCACCCCACTTACCCCTCCCTCCCACTCTTGGGTCCTCTTCCATGTTGCAAGAGTTCTATCTCCCTATCTCCTATTATCTACCTTTTATTTTGCTCTTTATATTTTGTGTTCCTCATATAAGAGAAATCATGTGGTATTAACCTTGTGTGTCTGATTTATTTCATTTAACATGATGGTCTCAAGGTACAGCCATTTTTTTTACAGATGAATCAAGTTTATCCTGCTTTATGGCAGGGTGTACTCCATGATGTGTAACTACCACACTTTATGCAATCATCTGTTGACAGTCATTAGGAAACTTTTAAGATTCAGTTATCATGAGTTGTGCTGTTATAAATGTTGGTATGTAGGTGTCACTGTAATGTGCTTTTTAAACCCTTTTGGTAAGATCCTTAACAGGGATCAAATGGAATGTCTACTTTTATTTTTTAGGAGACTTCATACTGATTTCAATAATGGTTGTACTAGTTTACTTTCCCACCAAAAACATAGAAGGGTTCTTTTCTCCACAGATTATTCAGCATATGTCAGTATTTGATTTCTTCATGATAGCCATGCTTTCTGAAGTAAGTTGGAATCTCAATGTTATTTTAATTTCTATTTCTCTAATGGCCAGAGATATTATATATTTTTTCATACATCTATCAGTGATTTGTACTTCTTCTGAGAAGTGTCTATTCATTTCTGTTGTCCATTTTTAATTGAGTCTTTTATTTTGGAGGGTCTAATATTTTGAATTCTTTATATATTTAAGATATTAGTCCTCTGTTTGAGGAATAGCTAGCAAAACTTTTCACATTCTCTAGGCTATCTCTTCACTCTTAGTTCTTTCCTTTGTTGTGCAGAAGCCTTTCAATTTGATGCTATCGCATCTGTTGATTCTTGATGTTTCTTCTTGGCAATTAGGGTTCTGTTCAGAAAGTCTCTGCCTATGCATATGTCTTCAAGAATTCTACCTATTTTACCTTCCAGCAAATTAAGTGTTTCTTATTAACATTTATATCCTTGACACAGTGCTCACTTCAGCAGCACACATACTAAAATTAGATCTTTGGTGCATTTTTATCTTATTTTAATACCTGGTAAGGCCTGTGGATCTTGATTCAATATTCTACATCTGGATAGCCAGTTTTCCTAGCACCATTTGGTAAAGAGGCTATTTTTCCTCCAATGTATGTTTTTGGCCCCTTTTATTAAAGATCAGATAGTAGAATGTGCCTGGAGTCGTTTCTGTATCTTGTATTCTGTTCCATTGATCAATATGTCTGTTTTTATGCCTATACCATGCTGTTTTTATCATTATAATTTTGTAATATAACCTGACATCCAGGATTGCAATACTTCCTGTTTGGCTCTTATTACTCAAGATTTCTTTTCCTATTTTGTGTCTCCTCAGGTTCTGTAGGAGTTTAGGATTGTTTTCTCTAGTTCTGTGAGGAATGTTGTTGGTGTACTGATTGGGATGATATTGTCTGCATCTTTATTTATTTTGATCTTATTTTAATATCTGGTGAAGGCTGTGGTTCTTGATTCAATATTCTGCATTTGGGTAGTCAGTTTTCCAAGCACCATTTGGTAAAGATAGCCTCTTTACCAAAAGGTTGTGGAAATATGGCCCTTTTGATTATGTTGTTCTGCCCATCCAGGAATAGGCACTATCTTTTCATTTTCTGATGTCCTCGTCAATCAATATTTTCAGCGTACTGTAGTTTTCATTGTAGAGGTCTTTTGATTTCTTTGTTAGGATAATTCCTGAGTTTAATTTTTCTTGATGCTGCTGAGAATGGCATTATTTTTCTAATTTCTTTCTCAGTGAGTTCATTATTAGTGTACAGGAATGCTACTGAACTTTTTGTTAATTTTATAACCTGCGACATTACTGATTTGGATAGTAATTCTGGGAGTCTATTGGTAGAATTTTTGGTTCTTCTATGTAGAGAATGGTGTCATCTGCAAAAAACAATAATTTGACTTTCTTTCCTAAACATATCTCTTCTATTTCTTTCTCTTGCCTGATAGCTCTGGCTACTGATTTGAACACCATATTGAGTAGAATCGGTGATAGGGGCTATCCTTGTCTTGTTCCTAATTTTTAGAGTGAAATATTTCAACTTCTCCTCATTTAATATGAGGATTATCATTGGTTTGTCTTAAGTGGCTTTTATCAGATTGAGACAAAGTCTTTCTATGCATTTTTTTTAGGCTTTTGTTAAAATCATGAATTAATGTTGAATTTTCTCTAAGGCTTTTTCAGAATCAATTAAAATGATCATGTTATTTTTGCCATTTCTTCTGCTTATACGATGTATTACATTTATTAGTTTGAATCTATTGAACCAACTCTGAGTCTCTGAGTGAAGCCTACTAGGTTATGGTGTATGATCTCTTTGATAATTTGCTGCATTCTGTTTGCCAGTATATTACTGAGAATTTTTGCATCTATATTCATTAAAGGGATTGGTCTGTAGCTCTCTTTTTTTGGTCATGTCATTTTCTGGTTTTGGAATCACCATATGCCTAGCTTCCAAGAATGACTTTGAAAACACTGCTCTGAGTGAAGCCTACTAGGTTATGGTGTATGATCTCTTTGATAATTTGCTGCATTCTGTTTGCCAGTATATTACTGAGAATTTTTGCATCTATATTCATTAAAGGGATTGGTCTGTAGCCTACTAGGTTATGGTGTATGATCTCTTTGATAATTTGCTGCATTCTGTTTGCCAGTATATTACTGAGAATTTTTGCATCTATATTCATTAAAGGGATTGGTCTGTAGCTCTCTTTTATTGGTCATGTCATTTTCTGGTTTTGGAATCACCATATGCCTAGCTTCCAAGAATGACTTTGAAAACACTGCTTCCCTCTCAATTTTATTAAAGAGTTTGAGGAATGTTAGAGTTGTTTCTTTGCTGGAATTCTTGAAGAATTCAGTGATAAATCTATCAGGTTCTGGGCTTCTCTTACTAGGTAGATTTTTTTAACTAATGCCTCAATTTCATTGTTATTGGATTATACAAGGTTTTTAAATCTTTTCAGTTTAGTATGGTATTGCACATTTAACTGAAAATTCATCAATTTGTTCTGAAGACTCCAATTTATGAGTAGTTACTAATAATCTTCTGAATTCTGTCAGTATTTACTGATTTTGCAATCTCACTTGCAATTGCATTGATTTGGATCCCTTTCTTTCTTTTTTCCTTCCTTCCTTCCTTCCTTCCTTCCTTCCATCCTTCCTTTCATTTTTGGTAACATTGGCTAAAGGTTTATCTATTTTGTTTATCATTCAAAGAACCAAGTCTTTGATTCATTGACTCTTCTTTTTTTCTTTTATTTTTTGTCACAGTTTCATTAATTTCTGCTCTGACCTTTATAATTTCCTTTCTTCTACTACCTTTGGATTTAGATTGTTCTTTTGTTTGTTTGTTTTGTTTGTTTGTTTTTATCTTATGTGTATCATTAGGCTATTTATTTGGGCTCACTGTTTTTCTGTGGGCATTCACAGTTACATAGTTCCCTCTCAAGAATCTTTTCATGGTGTCTCATAGGTTCTGGTATGTTATATTTCCATTATTGTTTGACTCTAGGAACTAATTTTTTTTTATTTCTTCTGTGACTCATTGATTATACAAGAATATATTTTAAAATTGCATTTGAATAATTTTTGTGGTTTCTTTTGCCATTGATTTCTACTCCACTATCTATGATCTGATGATATGGGATGAGAAATTTTGATTTTCTCTATTTAATTAAGCATGCTTTGTGGGTTATTATGTGGTCTGTTTTAGAGAAAATGCCATGTGCTGCTGGTGATGTGTCTTCTGTTGCTGTGTGGAACCTTCTGCAGATATCTAATAAGTCCATTTATTCCAAGATTTGATACAACTGTGGTATTTCTTTGTTGATATTTTTCTAGTTGATATATTTGTGACAGTGGTGTACTGAGGTCCCTCATTATAAATGTGGTGATTTTTATCTGATTTTTTACCCCCAGTATTATTTGTTTAATGAAGTTGTATATGCCAGTATATGGTGCATATATGATCATAATTGTTATCTCTTCCTGTTCTATCGTTCCCTTAATAGACCTTCTTTGCTTCTTTTGATCAGTTTTGGTTTGAAATCTACTTTATATAAAAATAAGGTTAGCCACTCCTGCTTATTTTCAAGTTCGCACTGCACGGAATATTGTTTTCCATCCTTTGGATTTAGTCCATAAATTTCTTTTTGAATTAAATATTTTATTGTATAGAGCATACTATTGGATTTTGTTTCTTGATCTAGTCTGTCGATATGTCTTTTGACTGGAGAGTTCAGACCATTTACATTGACATTTACTACTAAAAGGTAATGATTTATTCCTGTCATTGTGTTATTTTCCTGTTACTTATTCCCTTTTTCCCTTTCTGCTTGGCTGTTCACCCTACCGTGTGTATTCATTATGTTAAGCCTTTTACATATGTTAGTTTCATTGTCTCTTTCTAGGATATCCTTGAGAACTTTTTATAGTATTGGTTTTATCATCATGAATTTCTTAAGGTACTCTTTGACATAGAAATACCATATTTCTCCATCATTTTGAATGATAGCCTTGCAGAATGTATCAGTCTGGGTTGGAAGTTGTTGTTTTTTGTTTGTTTTGTTTTGTTAATGACACAAAGTCAATTCAGATATTTGGATACAGAGAAAACAAATTAATGGCAACAACTGTGCCACCCTGGCAATAAAAACAATATCAGCAACAATATTGCCAAATACAAACTGCATGTTAACTTACCAGAAGAACTAATAATGTACCATTTTTAGCTACAGAAAAAAATCTATAATTATAGTATAAGCACAATGATGAGCCAGATATTGACAAACAGTAAATATGTAATAAATGCAACAATTATACCTCCACTAAAATTAGAAATGAATTTCACAGTAATTGTACAAACTTTACTATCAAAGGATTCATAAAGTTTAACATGTTCTCACTGGCTTTAACTAAAGTGACACATGCATAACTGTCCTATCAAGTGGCTTGAACCGCCAGTGGTATGTGCATTACTATCTCATTAGGCCATTTGTGTCACTGGTGGTACAAACATATCTAATCACTTTTAATTGGTCTTTTTACTAATAAAATTAATAAAAATCTGTAAATGGACAGAACCTAGTTAGTTGCTTGAAATTGAATAATTACTTAATATATAAAGACTATTCATACAAATTTTAAAATATTAGAATAATCAAAAATTTTATTTCATCAAATTGAAAGAAACATTTATATTCATGAAACTTATTAAAACATTTTATGAATAAAGGCAGCTAATTTATGCAGAGTGCCTGAAATATCATAAAGCATTTGGCTTTTTTCTTTTGCAGCTACTGAAGCACCCACTTTATTGGATAATTTTTGATAACATACATTCCTTACCAATCCTAAATAAAGTTTGATAAAGTGAAAAGTTTTTTTCAAGTAAGTTGCACCAGTGGCATTTCTTCACAGGTTAATTGTTTATCAATAATTAATTGTCTAAATTTTACCATGGAAATTCAACCAGTATCCCATTGCCTGTGTATATAATATGAATTTACAACTGCTGTACCACAAATTAGCTGTATTACAATTTTTATACCATTTTAATATTTTCCTTAAGAAACTATAATATGATGACATCTGGTCTACTAAATCAGTGCCTTTCTTTTCCATCATTATTAGCTAAGAAACCCTGAGATGCACCATAACAACTTATGGGACAGTTATGAATGTACCACTGGTGGTTCATACTGCCCAATGGGACAGTTAACTCAAATCAGAACCTCCCAGCAGCAAGATATATGAATTATGGCCCCATCATGAAAGTGTTCATGGTTACACTAGTAAAGATAGATGGAGTGGGAAATGAAATAATGAAAAAAGTAAAATTTGACAAATTAAGCAATGGAAGGTAAAGAGGAGGGAAAAGCGAGATAAAAAATCTTAAGTAATAAAAGCAATTTAATAGAATTAGATAAAGTAACAGAAAAGAGCAAATAAGCAAATGAAGAAACAGAAAAGAAAGGAAAAAAGAAAAATACTAATAGAAAAAAGGAAAACTAAATCACACTGCATAAAACTAATGAAAAAACAAAATGAGTCCAAAACATATTCTTCTGTATTTTTGAATGAATGGTTTTTTCCTGGATATGCAGTCTCAGAATCCAGTCAGTCTCTCTTTCTCTGCCTATCTTTATGGCCTGTGGATTTGTTAGGAGGCCCTGTACACTCTAGATGCCCCTCTGTTTGCACACCTCAGTCTCTGGCAACTGTCCAATCTGAAGCACGTCCTTGTTCCTATTAGTAGATAAAGAAAATAACCAGATCACTTGTCTCTGTGCTGGATTTAGGCAGCAGGACAGAGGTTCAGGAAGACTAATGGAATTAATATCAGCATTTTTCGATTCAGCTGCCTCTGAAATTCACACACACTAGCTTTGTTCTCCACCATGGAAGGCAGGGCCCTATGTCCTTCCAGGTCTGAGTTTAAACTTCTCAGGGGGATTTTCTAGACTGCACCCTCTCTATAACTATCTCTTGTGGCTATCCCTCACCAGTTACTGTGGTAAAAACACTAGAAATCCTGAAATAAAATTGTTCAGTGGTGGTTCTGTTGTTGTCTTAAATAATCAATCGCTTCCCAAAATGGCTCCTAATTACACCCTTTCTAGTATGGTGAGCATTGCACTGGATTTTTTTCTCCAACTCTAGCCTGTCATGCAAAAGAAATCACTTTAGATGTAAAGCCCTACACTGTTTTTGCAGTTTACAATAGGCTTTTCTTGGGACCTGTGCCTCTGGTTCAGTCCACTATTTTTCCCTGGAGCTGCTGAACAAACCTCTGGGCTTACCTTATGCTCCTGGCAATGGTCTCACTCACAATCAGGCTCTCATTTTTAAAATAACAAATAATATTCCATTGCATGGATATACCACACTTTACTTATGCATAGTTCATTTGATGGACATTTGGTTTGTATATATCATTTGTCTACTATAAACAATCAGCATGTGTAAGGTTTTTTTGTTTTCAGTTCTCTTGTGTATATATGAAAGTTCTTGGTACTTTCTTTTTTTAAACAATATACTAATTTCATTCATAAATTTTTTTTTAGCTTTCTAAGAGTTTCTAACTCTTTTTCTTTAATTTATATCATCTCTTTATTTTTTAATTTAATTTTTATTTTATTAATACATACTTTCAGTTCATATGGTTTATAATCATCTTGGGGAGTAGTTACATGTATGTAACACAGCGTGTTTCTTATTCAAAAATGCCTTCTCTCTACCTCCCTCCCTAAAATAAGCAGAATAAAGATATGCCATACACAGGAACTTAATAACCTCAATTACTGTAAACATTATATGTCATAACATGAGCTAAGATGACTAATACCAACAAGAATGAAAAATAGAGGTGGGTGTGGTGACGCACGCCTTTAATCCCAGCACTCAGGAGGCTGAGGTAGGAGGAGCGTTGTGAGTTCGAGGCCGGCTTGGGCTACAACATGAGCTCAAGGCTGGCCTGAGCTACATAGTGCGACCCTGCCTCAAAAAACTGGGACTGGGAGTTTGGTTAGGTGGCTTAAGCACCTGTCTGGTAGGCGCGAGGTTGTGAGTTTCATCCCCCGTGCCACACACACACACACACAAAAGAATGAAAAATAGGATGAGGAATTGCAGGTGCTTGGTTGGCATTTTGTGAATCTGTTCTGGAAGTCGTTCTTCATGTCTTTAGTTGCTCTCTGATTGGTGTCTTGATGTGTGGAATCCATTCAAATTATTTACGTTTCATGGATATTTTGACCTGGGGGAAGAGCCAGAAGTTGCATGGTTCCAGAGCCAGTGAGCAAGGTTTGCGAACACACATTATAATATTTTCTATTGGAGGACACTCGGAAACCGCATTCCTCATATTTTAGTCCAATTCATAAAGACACTCATGAAAGAGAACTGTTTCAGAAAGTGGCAAGAATAATGAGACAGATTTGTTTGGTGTATTCTGTGGAAGATTAATGGCAATGTGTCTTTTACTATAATATTTTTATTTAAACGTTCACCAAATATTTCCATCACACCTTTTACTTGGAAGGGGATTTGTGGCGGTGGGGGGGGTCATGTGGAAGCTCTGTTTCACTTTTGGAGTAACTACCAGATTGTTTTCCAAGTAAGTTGCACCATTTTTCATTCCCATCAGCATGTATAAATGTTCCAATTTTTGCATATCCTCATCAACACGTCCTATATATCCTTCTCAAAACCTTGTTATTTTTTATTATAGTTATACTACTGTGTGTGAAATGGTATATTATCTTGATTCTAGTCTGTATTTTACCAATACACAACGATGCTGAGCATGTCTTTATATATCTTTGTATCATTTGTATATATTCTTTGGGGAAAAACATTTATTCAAATTTTTTCCCATTTTTCAACTGGGTTAAACTTCTTTTTATTATTGAGTTATAAGAGTTCTTTCTTTGTGCTACATCTTTTGGAAAAAATGTTTTGTAATAGTTTCTACAACTCTTTGAGCTGTCATTTCACTTTCTTGATGATGTTCTTTGATACACAAAATCTTTCAATTTTTGTGAAGTCAATTTGTCTATTTTTGTTTCATCCCTTGTGTTTGTATGCAATAATTTAGAAATTCCTGTTTAATCCAAGGCCACAATAATTATTCATATTTTTCTTCTAAGAGTTTATACTTTTATTTTTTTATTTTAAAGAGTATATAACAGAATAAAACTGATCAAAACAAATGAGTGCAAGAGATACCGGACTTCAAAACATTATGAAATCAACAGTAGTTACCATAATGCCTTTTGATGTCTTCAAAATAGCTGCAGATAACTTCAGACATAGTAAAAATCAAACAGAACAGAGTAGAATAGAAACAATAAAAATAAAACAATGAATGTGATAAAGGACTTCAAAATAAGCCAATAGTAAATCTGAAATTGCTGCCATAATGTATCTGTTATCCTTGAAATAACTTCTTCTGCCATGGAATTTAACATAACCAAACAAAACAAAAGAGGATAAAACCCAACCCAACAAAACAATGGAAATGGTGTACAACCTCAAAACAAAACCATAGGAAATCAACAATGACTGCAGCCCTCAGAAGGAGATCCCCCCTAGATGACACACTGCTTAGCAGTGTCCTCTGAACCTATGGTCAGACCACTGGCCCTAGACCTGCAATGTTAGTGAAACACTGAAGCACCACAGGCATCCAATTGCATTTCACCTTGATAGGTATCATCACAGCCTGTGTTTCTCTGGAGAAGCCAGTTGCTTACCAGAGTGGGAGGGGGAGGATAGGTACTTCCTGTTTGCCAGCCCCTGTGCCTGAAGGGTCTGGGGTCTGGCTGTTCCCATTAGGGCTGTGGCCCACATATGGCACTCACTACCAGACTGGGCTTGTTTACTGCTGTGGCCATTCTCTCTAACCCTGGTCTGCAAATGGTTCTGACTCACAGGCAGAGGCTTCAAGTTTCATATTTTTAGAGTGTATCACCAAGATGGTGGTCTGGTAAGCAGCAGAGAAAGAGCTTCACTGAGTGTTGCCATTCAGATGCTGGAATATAGCAATGTGAGGAGGACAAGAAGGAGGTAAGTGGGTTCCTTGGACCCAGGAAGTCACTGAAACATGAATTGAAGCCCACGGAAAGTGTGAAGAGAGGAACTTCAACAAAAAAGAAGGAGGTAGCTGGTGTTATCTTCTCCCTGAGACAGAACTCACTGAATGAGAAGAGCAATTCAAACCTGCAGACACATGGTGACTGCTGGTGACCCCAGAGGCCTCCATAGAAATGCAGCAGTGGAGGGGAGCAGTGGACTTGAAGGACTACACTACTAACTGATGGTGAGCACTGAAGGCTCAGTCCTCCTGCATGAGAGAGCAGTTAGGCAGGAGTCATCTTGGAGAGGGGCTGGCTGAGCTCAGAACTAAGAGCTGCTGCCAGCTCCATCTAGTGAGTCCCAGCTGAGCTCAGGTCTGTGGAATGAGTGCTGATGGCTGCAGGCCAAATGTGTCTGGTCTCAGCCAGAAGGTGTAGCCTCATTGAAATTATCCACTACCCCACCAAAAAGTTACTACTAGCTTGCTAGGATAAAACAACGTGGATCAGGATTCTGTCTCCACGTTTCCTACCAGTGACAGCAGAGGCAAACCTGGAAGTGGTCTCTCTCTCTCTCTCTTTCTCTCTCTCTCTCTCATTCTCTCTTCGTCTCTTGTTTGTTTCTTGTTGATGTGCTTTTGTTTCTTCTTATTTTTTGTTTTCTTCTCTATTGTTTGATCTTGTTTTTATATGAGTGTGAATGTGATTTCTAGCCTCTCTGTGGTTGTTGTTCTATTCTGCTCTTCTTTTTATCTCTCTCTTCTCTCTTTCTCACCAATCTTCTGCAGCAGTTTCCCAAAGTTAGTGTGATCCTCCTTCATCCTTAAGCCTTATTTCTAATCTCTTCCTCTTCTGCCTCTCTATTTTTTCCCAAACTCCTTTTAAATTTTCTAAAGAGAGTAAAACAAAACAAAATGGAACAGAACAGAAGAAAGCAGATCAGAACAAAACAATGCAAGCAACACAAGATTTCAAAACAAGACAACAGGAAATCAACAGTGGCTACCATAATGTCTCTTGTTTTCTTTGAAATAGCTGCCCATATCTTCACACACCATGAATTCAAACAAAACACAATAGTATAAAACCTATAAAAACAAAAGAATGAAAGCATTATAGGCCTTCAAAACCAGACAATAGGAAAATCAACAATGGCTACCATAATGTCTCTTGTTCTCTTCAAAATAGCTGACCACACTTACACACATATTGAAATCAAATAATATAGAACAGACTAAAAACAATCAAAACAAAGGATAAAAGTATTATTGGACTCCACAACAAGATGCTAGGAAATCAGCTATGGCTATCATAATGTCTCATTTTCCTCAAAGTAGCTGTTCATACCATCACACATAATAAAATCAATTCTTGTAAACTCTTTAGAAGTTCTAGGCATGTATAAGCCTATACTTCTATATCTAACCTTTCTGTATTAGAGGGAAAGACAAAACAAAACATAACAAATTACAAGAAAAACAAGAAACAAAAGAGACTAATAAATAACAATAACAAAGAGCCCAAAACAATAATAATACAGGCTTGCAAAACAAGGTGGTAGGAACATAACTGAGGTTGTCACTTTACATAGTTATCTTCAAAAGAGTTACTCAGATTACCAGATATAGACTTGTAAAATTCATCTAATCCTATGAATGTTCACTGCTTTGTTCCAAGAACTAATAGAATTAGTAACACAATCCTCTTGCCTATCTAAGTGCATATGTACAAATTTATATCCTCCTTCTTTTCTCATTTTCCCTGTCTGATTTATTTTTTTCCCCTTTTAGCAGTTTTCCTTTTAAATTTTAACCCCTGAGAGAAAACTGACATACCAAGGACTTATATACTGCATATGATTTTCTAGTTTATTTTAGATTTTGCTATATAACTGCAAATCTAGTTCATATGGTTAAAGGTGACAAATTATTGGTTTCCTCAGTTCATCATTTTCTAGGCTATGGTTGATGCTACTGTTATTGCTGATGGTACCACTTTAGGTAAAAGTGATGCAATTGTTATAAACAGCTATTCTTCCTGATATTCCAAGACTGAGATAGATTTAGGGTCATACGAAATACTGTGGCACAGTGCCAAAGAACCAGGGGCTAAGTCCAACAGGCAGAAACTTATCCCCAACAAATTAAAGAGGTAGAATCTTGCAAGACTCAAAACCCAAAAACCAGCCACACCCAGAAAATACCTCAGAGAAGTAGTAATTTTCTAAGGGTTCTAAATACTAACATTAAAGCAAACATCATAGGCAATTTACAAGCATCAAATCAGGAATTAAACTAAAAAAGAAAAGAAAAATGAGAAGACCCTTAAACAAGATACAACCCCAGATATCCAGTTCACCAAAAGCAAACCCAGGGAGCAATGAGATGGGACAATCTGAAAGTCACCCACCTGGCCTCTCTGAAGCAGTAACAACAAAGCAACTGAATGAAGCTCTAGAAAAAATCAAATCAGAAATAATTCCTGAGATGACTGCAAAGATGGTGCTCACACTGAAAACCATGCTTAGTGACTCTAGAGTAGATACAGACAAAAAACAGAGTTTAAGAAAATTATGGAAGTCATGAATGTTCCATAGAAAAGAAGTGGAATCCATAAGGCACATTCAAGCAGATATCCAGGAGAATAAAAATTCCATTGAAAGTATCTGCAGCAGATTAAGTCAAGGTGAGGACAGAATCTCAGATATAGAAGACAGGATTGTGGTTAGTGATCATGAAAAGAAAGATTTCTTAAAAATAGCAAGGGACCATGAGAAATCAATCCAGCAACTGCTAGATGAGGCAAAGAATAATTTAAGATTGATTGGAGCCAATGGAAAAGCATGAGATAGCACAAATGATATAAAAACCTGTTCACAGATGTCATGGCTGGAAACTTCCCTGGTAGAGGAAAAGAATTTCACATACGCATAAGTGAGGCATACAGAGCTCCAATTAGGCAAAAGAAAAAAAATACAGTCAGGCATACCATAATCAAGATTCCCAGAAATTCAGCACAGGAATAGAATCTTAAAAGCTATTATGGAAAAGAAAAAAATAACCTATAAAGGAAAGTCCATCAGAATCACAACTGACTTCTCAGCACAAACCTTCAAGTCAAGGAGAGCTTGGAGTGAAGTTTTTCACATTCTAAAGGAAAACAACCTTCAATCAAGATTTTTTTATTTAAGCAGAAAAAAAGACATATATAACAAAGACAAAAAACAAAACAGACAAACAAATGACTAGAGTAAATGCACAACAGTAACATTACAGGTTTACAAAACAGGATGATAGAAACTTGACAATGGTTGCAATATTGCATATCGTTATCTTTAAAATGGTTGTTCACATTAACAGATATAAACATGTAAAATTGATCTAATCATATCAGTATTAATTGTTCTTTCTCAATAATGAATACATTCAGCAGTGTGTTCGTTTTAGTTATCTAACATATACATATATACAGATTTATATCTTTTCCTTTTCCCTTCCTTCTTTCCCCCTTTTCCCTTCCCAGTTACTTTTGCTCTTTGAGCAATTAAGATTGATGTACCCTACAAAACTGTATTTCAAAATTGATGGAGAAATAAGATGCTTCCATGATAAAGAATGTCTGAGGAAATTTATGACCACCAAACCAGTACTCCAAAATATTTTGAAGGACATTCTAGAAAGAGATAACAAGGACTATGACTCCATGAACCCCAACAGAAGGAATCCCCCAGGCAAGGAAAACAATTAAACAGAGTGGGAAATGAAAGGGGATAGCCAAAAACAGAGTTTTATATTTTTAGTACTTGCATTTAGATCTATGATAAAATTTGAGATAATGTTTTTATAAGGTGAAGGTAAGTATCTACTCACATTGTTTTGCAGATAGAGATCCACTTGTCCCTGCACCATGTGTTGAAAACATTATTTTCCCCCATTGAATTTTCTTGGCATCCTTGTTGAAAAGAAAAGGAACATAAATGTATGGGACTTTTCTGTATTCTCAATTATCTTCCAGTAATCTATATTTATGTTTACACCAGTAAGCACCCCACTGTCCTGATTATTTTTCTCCCAGGAAATGTGAGTTCTGCAACTTTTTTTTTTACAAGAATGTTTTAGCTATTCCCAGTCCACTAAATTTCCATATGAGTTTTAGGATCACTTTGTTAAGTTCTATAATAAATCCAGCTGGGACTTAGAGAAGGACATAAGAAGGAATTTGAGGAGTATTGCCATCTTAGCAATATTAAATTCCCCAATCCATACACATGGGATGATTTTACATTTCTTTAGGTTTTCTTTCATTTTTAAAACAATGATGTATGATTTTCAGAATATTCACATTTTTGCTAAGTATGCTGCTAAGTATTTAAATAATGTGATGCTATTATAAATGGTTTTCTGAATTTCATTTTGGACTGTTGACTGACTGCTGGTGCATAGAAATGCCAGTGATGTTTGCTTGTTAGTCTTATACTTTTCAAATTTTCTGAATTTGTTTATTAGTTCTAATAGATGTGTGTGGGTGGCTTCTTTAGGATTTTGAGGATATGATATATCATTTGCAAATCCAGAGAATATTATATAATTTTTTTTGCAGCACCAGGAATCGAACTCACAGCCTCACACTTGCCAGACAGGTGCTTAAGCCACTGAGTCAAACTACCTGCCTTATATCATTCTTTTTAATTTAGATTCTTTTTATTTCTTTCTTCTTGCCTAATTTCTCTGATACTTTTTTTTTAAACAGTCCTGACTGGTAGTGCCAAAAGTGGGCATCTTTGCCTTTCTCCTTTTCTTTTTCTTTTTTTATTTTAAAGAGAATAAAACCAAACAAGTCAAAACAGAATAAAGCATATCAGAACAGAACAATTCAAGCAATACAGGACTTCAAAACAGGGTAATAAGAAATCAACAATAGTTACCATAATGCTTCTTGTTATCTTCAGAATAGCTTTCCATACCAGCAGACATAATAAAATCAAACAAAACAGGACAGAATAAAACCAATCAAAACAAAACAATGAAAGCAATACAGGGCTTCAAACAAGATAATAGAAAATCAACTAAAATATCTTGTTATCTTGAAATAGCTGCCCATGCCATCACATATAATAAAATCAAACAAAACAAAACAGAATAAAACCAAACCAAACCAAACAAAATAATGAAAATGATACAGGACTTTAAAACAAGATAATAGGGAATTGACACTGGCTACAGCCTTCAGAAGGAAATTGCCCATAGTTGCTATATTGCATATTGTCATCCACTAAATAGATACTCAGACTACTGACTTTAGGCATGCAAAGTCAATCAAACCATACAAGCATCAAGTTGTTTTTTTTTTTAACTTCAGTAGCTATCATCTCAGCCTGCGTTTCTCTATATCAGCCAGTTGCTTACAGAGGGACTCAGCACTTCTTGTCTCCCAGCCTATGCACCAACTGGGTCACAGGAATGGGTTGGCCTGGCCCAGAACCACTGATGGTTTACAGGAATAGGTTAGCTTCTTCTTGGTTCTCTTCCTGGGTCACGTGGCAGCCACTGGCCCTCAGGAAGGAGTTGGCCTGGCCCACATATGCTGCTGACTCACAGGAAGGGATTAGCTTCTTCTTGATTCTCTTCCCAGGCATCCTGGCTGTTACTGGCTCAGAGGAGGGATTTGGCCTGGCCCATGACTGCCACTGGTTTACAAGAAGGGGTTAGCTTCATCTTGGTTCTTTGCCCAGGTCACATGGCTGCTGCTGACGCACAGGAAGGGGTTGGCCTGGCTCACAACTGCTGCTGCCTTACAGGAAGGAGTTAGCTTCTTCTTGGTTCTCTTCCTGGATCTCATGGATGCCAATGGCTCATCCTTTGCCTTTTTCTTAATCTTAGGGGAAATGCTTTCAGACTTTTGCCATTGAGTATGATTTTAGCTGTCAGTTTTTCTTATATAGCCTTTATCACTGTTGATGAAGTTTTCTACCATTCCTAGTTCATTGAGTAGTTTTATCTTGAAAGGGTATTGGATCTTGTCAAATGCTATTGCTGTAACAATCAAGATGGAATTAAAATCTAAGAAAAGGAATGTAATAAAGTAAATCTTATTTTCAAGAATAAAAAGGACACTACTTTTCATTAAAATGAGCACAGTCATATAAGTCACTCTTTCAGCAGACACATTCTTGAAGGCTTCTTTGATTTCAGAGCTCCCATTATTCAAACAGAAAGAAAAAATAAGGAAAAGTTTTAAAAATCTATATAGTAAATGTTAAGTTTCCTAATGACCATAATGCTTTAGGTATTGTAATTCTCTTCTCCCAAAATGAAGGCAAAATGATACAAATATGTCTACATTCAAATTAATATTCTACTTTTTGTAGGGAAATTATACAACAATGACCAATGAAGCTGATGCCTCCATGTAAGTGAATTTCATCTTGGCATGAATTTAGGTTTGAAAGACAATGGTTTCTGTTTTTCAAAACTTACACATCCTCCTTGTAAATATGAATTAAAGTTTAAGAGAATAGGAAGATGATTAAAATATGTTTTTTAAATCCTAGAAAAATGTCTGCATACACATCACGCCTGAGCACTTGGAGGGCTGGGACTAAATCTTACTTTTTGCTACCCTCAGAATCAAACACAAGCCTGAATGAGAAAACAGGCCTTTGTCTGATAAGCACTGAGAATGAAATTATGTGCATTGAATGAATGCTGAAATTCATATGGAATAGAAATAATAGTATCTAATTATCTAGAGTGGAAATATTTAGAAAAGTTTTCTCAGCACATTAACACATTTCAAAAGATTACAAAGTACTTTCACACTGGAGTGTATATCTATTTACTGCTCAGAGAATTTTTAGTAGCTCATCTTAGCCAAAACTCAACAGCAGAATCTAACATAAACGTCCACAAGCATCCTGCCATACCACTATCTGGTTTATATTTCTGAACTAAAAAAGTGTACCAAAATAAATATCTTTACCTAACTATCCTATAGGCACTTCAAGCTGAATTTGTTACCTTTCTTAGAATTCTTTCCTGTCTCTGAAAACCTCACAGATTTCTTTGCCTCTCTCACTTCCCTTATCTATGTTTACTCTACCTCAAATATCTCTCTTGAATATGTCTTCTCTTCTCTTCTTCCTATGACTACTCCTCTAGATCAAACCCTCATTGGTGGGCTAATATGCAAGTCTCACCAGTTTCTCTACTGTAGGTCTCATTAACCCTATTTAATGTTCCATATCCTAAGTGCTGTGGTCTTTTAAAATGTGTGAATATAACTGATCTTATTATTTTCACTTTTTTGGGCAGGTGGGTACCAGGAATCGAATTCAGGACCTCATGTTTGCCAGGAAGGCACTGTACTGATATTGTTTTCCTACACAATAACCACTAGTGGAATCTCAACACCTAAAAGAAAAGCACCCTCTGATCTATCCTTCCAGCCCCATCTCTTACCATTTAAAGCACACAAGAGTAATTTCCAATCATACTAACTTCTTAAAATTTCCCTAACATGCCATGCTTATTGCATCCCACACTATTTCACATTATCTCTATCAGTCCAGTTCACAAGTCAGTTCCATTGTGGAGGCTTTCCTGACTTCCTGAATTGGAGGCAGGCAGTTTGTCCTCTATATTGTATGTGTGTATGACTCTCTGTTATATATTGCATTGAGTGCTTTTTTTTTGTCTTTGTACAACTCTGGATCCTTCACTAAACTCAAGGCTAGGGGCTGGGGCTGGATTGAAATCATCTTTATGTCCTCAGCTCCCAGTACAGTAGTTAGTATGAAGCAGGTAGCCAGAAGACATTTGTCAATGATTAATATTTCATCAATATAGTTGTATTAGTCAGGGTTTTACTAGAGAAAACAGATGTTATACAAGATATACAAAAGTATAATAAATTACAGGATAGGCTTATGATTGTCAACTACAGAGTCAGATGAGGAAGCGTGCAAATGGTGCTTGCACACCAGAGGCTGAAGGATTCTATCCAAGCTCTGGAGTTCACCCCAGTGTCCTGTGCAAGTCTGCACCAGTGGGCTGATGGGTCTGCGACAGAAGGCTGAAAGGTCTACATTGGAAGGCTGAAGAGTCTACACCGGAAGCCAGGAGACAATGTCCAAACCAAAGGCAAAGACTGGAGCTCCTCCAAAGAATGGAATGTGATTGCCCTTCCTCCTTCCCTGTTATACCATCCAGGTGATTAGCCACCCTAGGGTGAGTCTTCTATGCCCTAGGGTGTAGAGTTGCTAAGCTCATTTAGTTAAGCTTTTAAATGTCTCAAGTTGACACAATCAATCAACCACTACAATAATCCTACTGATGAGGATTTTGGGAAAGTCACACTGAAAAGTGGATCGAAACTTCATAGACACCTGGATTCATATGTCTACAGTAATGGATTTAGGTTTTAATACCAAGAAGCTTTATAAAGTGGAAATATTTTTCTCATTAGATAAATTTTTTTAACCGGGAAAATTTTTGAAAAATAGAAAAATGATTAGTATTTCTCTTCAAGTGTACAAACAAAGACGAAGCTGAGGATGAAAACTGGGTCCTTCACATAAAACATTTTTAGCTTTTTGATTGATAAGACACTTGATATTTATCTAAGATTATGATTAGTACACACATACTGTATCACTAAGAGACTTGAGAGTTCACATTCACATCTTGTTAAAATAATTATTTATGTTTTAGCAAAAAAAATTTCATAAGTTGGTTGTTTTTGTTACCATAACATATCTTCATACTCTTTTTTAATACAGTCTGGCAAACAAAATAACTCATGGGTACTCATAATTAATCTGCTGAATAGATAACTTTCCTCCTGATGACCTCACAAGTATCTATTTTGACTAGCTTAGGCAAATAGAATATTCATTATTTACTTTCCTTATGTACGTTCAAAATTAATATGAAATGAGAAAAACATGAGTCATTGCTTTAAAGTGTATTAGTGTGTACCTTCTAAAATGAAGCCTACATCTACAGCTGAGTTGAAGAACCTGCATTAAGGCTATAGCAAACAATAAGAAAGCACTTCTCGAAGTAAAATGTCAGGGATGTTGTAGTTAATATTCTGATTCATGAGTCAGATAGAGAGCTGGTCTCAATGACCTCTAATTTCCCTTTCAATGCCAATATTTTATGGTTCTATAAAATCAAGTTTTCCTAACCTGTGATTTAAATATATTTACTTTAAATAAAATCTGCCTTACCAGAAACCACATTTGTTAATCAAATCACATTTTCAATGCCTTTCATTACAAAACTAGAGAGTCTTCCATAATAGGAAGAGCTGGAATGAAATGACAATTTTAAAGGCACACACTCAAGAATGCAGTAAGTCTTCTAAAATGACAGAGTCAAAGTGAAAGTAAAAAGGCCTATTTTCTGATAAAGTGTTAATATCAATTCTTAGCACAAACAGAAAGGTATGAACAATGCCATGGATGGGAAAAATGAGTATCAGACCAGAAAATAAATACTTCTAGTAAATATCCTTTCAAAATTAAAAACTACTTGTCTCTTTTTATTTAATCATGAAATTTTGAACTGTTATAATTCAAAATTACAATCTCTATCAGTACAATCCTAACATGTTTTTCTTTAAAAATCTTATCTTATAATTTCTTTTAGGGCTAACTTCCCCACATAGTGCCTTTTTCTCCAGATGTAGAAAACCTCAAGCAAGGTTTTGAGATAGATATAACATCATTAATCAAGATTCCTGGCTATGGTATCTGTTGATCTTGTGGGGGGAGGAGTTCAAATCTTTCATGGCTTAGGTAAGCTCATTAAATGAACTGAATCTCAGTTCCATCGGTTATAAAATGGCTTGTAACAAGGATCATGTAAAATTACTTTTTACAATTAATGTGATCAGTAGTTATTATTAGGGTGCATATCAGAAATGATCATAAATTTCTGGAGCTACTTGAGTTTTTGTCCAAAACTTTTTGAATTAAAAACATCTTTTTAATTTACTTTTTCACATACTTTTGTTTTTTGTTCTTACATTAAGAAAGAAACTAACAAAAGAAATGGGGTTTTAAAAGATCACAACTGTCATCCATGGAGAATGGCTAGAGATTTCAGCTGTCCACTTGGATTTACAAACTTGGTTTCATTCTTTGATTTTTCAATATTGGAGGGGGAAGAGGCCCTCATTTCACATAAGAAAAATAGGAAACAGCATGAGAATTTTTGGTTTAAATTATAACTAATAAAATGGCTGGCTCACTGAATAAGTAATTATTTATCTAGTGTACCTATCTTGTGCAAAGGTCAAGGCAAATTGCATCATAGGGGAATGTATTAGTTACTTTCTCATCACAGGGACAAAGTATTCAACAGTTGAAACTTAAAAGAGAAGTTGTTTGTTTGTTTGTTTAGTTAGTTATTGTCTTTTTGGTACAGAGTATTGCTATGTAGTTCAGGCTGATCTTAAACTCATTATAGCCCAAGCTGGCCTTAAACTCATGGCAATCCTTCTGCTTCAGCCTCCAGAGCACCGGGCTTACAGGCATGCACCACTACATTCAGTTAGGAACAGGTTATTTGGTTCACACTTTTAAAGGGTTCAGTCCGAGTTTGACTGGCTCCAAGGCACAAACAGCGTGGTAGAAGCGCCTGGCAGAGGATGGCTACTCAATTCATGGCAGCAAGGAAGCAGAAAAAGAAGGGAGCAGAATATACCCTTCCAGGTCATGAATGCAGTGACCCATCTCCTCCAACTTGATCCCACCTCATAACAGCACATTTGGCTCTGAATTCATCAAAAGATTAACCCACTGAGAAATATAGTGCACCATGATCCAATCATCTTTCAAAAGCCCCATCTCTGAATACCTGAGACTTTTAGGAGACATTTTAGAATTAAACAATAATGTCCTGCTACAAGGGCCAATTCACTGAACAAAAATTATTCGCCTAATATCTATTATGTGCAAAGTTCAAGGCAAATTCTTATTAGGGTACCAAATGAGGAACATGACCTTTCTGTTGGCAAGGAACTTACAGTTCAGTAAACTATGAGATAAGAAAATACAACTCTAAAGCAAGTGTCAATGAGTGTAGTGCAAATAGATTAGCAGAAAGTGTGGTCAATTTTGCCTAATGTCTGGAAATATTTCTTAACATAGAAATGGTATTTTACTGATTTAAACATTAATCTTAACTGAAGCTACAAATTCTTCCTACCACCTACTTGTTCTCAGTGAATACAGTGCAGGTCCATTTTCGGTTTTCCATGCAAATAGACAAGGGCAAGAAGTTCTCAACCAGGAAGTCTCACACTTTGTAGTGATTTCAACTTCTTTCCCACCAATTTTTTTTGTTATATACTGTTATTTCCACAGAGAAACAAATGGTGTTCCATTTCTCTGACTGGTTTAGTCTGCCTCTTCGAATTAAACTGGATAGATTGGCAAGCTTCTAGATCTCTGAATGGTGTAATAGAGAAGCTGGTTTCTGATAGTAAAGGCAAACAGAGGATTAGACACCAGGGCTTTAGTGTTGGTTCTACAACTAACCAGATGTGCAAACTTGGAAAGTCATTTCCTTTCTCATGCTTTCATTTTCTCATTTATAAATATTGGAATAGTAATATTAATCTCACAAAGTTTCTGTGAGGTCAAAATATGAAAGTTCTTCAGAATCTACACAACTGTATTGAAGAGAGGTGGGAGGGATTGGAGGTTAGTTTGGTTTTAAGTACAAGCTTTTGTTCCCTAACCCAGCACATCTAACAGCTATTGTTTTTTCCCTTTATTAAGATATACTTGACAAATTAAAATTGAATATATTCATAGTCTACAATGTGATATTTTGACATATTTATATATATGCTGTGCTATGATTATCACAATCAGGTTAATTAATCCATTACCTCCTATATTTCTCCTTTTTTAGGGGAGAACATTTAAGATCTATTCTCTTAATAATTATTAAGTATTACTATTAAATATAGTTACCATGCTGTACATTAGGTCTCAAACATGTATGAATTCTGTTCACCTGAAACTTTTCACCTTTTGACCAACATCTTCCCATTCTGCCTAATTTCTACACCCAGGGAACCACTATTCTACTCCTGTTTTTATCAGCTCAATTTTTTTTTAGATTCCACATGGAAGTGAGTGCATTTATCTTTTCGTGTTTGGTTTATTTCACTGGCCATAGTCTCGGGATTTTTAAAAAACTGAATAAATAACCCTCTGTGTGTGTGTGTGTGTGTGTGTGTGTAACTTTTTATTGTCCAGTCTTCTGTTGATGGACATTTAGGTTGGTTTCATATCTTAGTTATTGTGAATAGTTCTACAATGAAGTACAATGAAGGTGGGAGTGCAGATATGTCTTCAGTGTATTGACCTCATTTCCTTTCTATATAATCCCAGAAATGTGATTGCTGGATCATACGGTAGTTTTATTTTTAATTTGGGGGAATCTTCATACTATTGTTCATAATGGCTATACTGATTAACATTTCCAACCAACATATGCAAAAGTTCTATTTTAACCACATCCTCACCAAAAATCCTCACTGTTTTTATCTTTTGTTATAATAATAACCTTTTATTTTGAAGAGAATAAAACCAAATGAAATAAAACAGAATAGAGTCAATCAAAACAAAACAATGGACATGGTACATGACTTCTAAAAAGATAAAAGGAAATCAATAGTGGCTGCCATAATGCCTCTTGTTATCTTCAAAATAACTGCCAATACCATCAGACATAATAAAGTCAAACAATATAGTACAGAATAAAACCAATAAAAACTAAACAATGGAAGCAATACAGGACTTCAAAACAATAGTAAAACAACAGTGGTTACCATAATGTCTCTTGTTATCTTCTAAGCAGTTACCTATATCATCAGACATAATACAATCAAACAAATCAAAATAGAATAAAATCACTCAAAGGAAAACAATGAAAGCAATACAGGGTTTCAAAGCAAGGTAACAGGAAATCAATAATGGCCACCATAATGTATTTTGTTATCTTTGAAATAGCTGTCCATGCCATCAAATACAATAGAATTAGACAAACTGAAACAGAATAAAGACAAACTAAACAGAACAATGAAAACAATATGGGATTCAAATCACTGCCACTGCCTCCCCATTTTAGACATTTCCTCGCCTTTCATTTTCACAATATGTATTGTGTCTTTTGAATCCTACTAACTCCTTTAATGTTTTATACTAGGGAGAAAACACAATGTTCACCTGTGTGACTCTGGATCATTTCATAGATGAGCATGATCTTAAGTTGTAACCATTTACCTACAAGAGCCTCGAAGCTATCTTTCCTTATAATAGCTTTCCATTGTATAAAAATGCCATGTCTTTCTTGTCCACTCTGAAGTTAATGGACTATTTACCTCCACTTCTTTCTGGTTCCCTGTCACAAAGAGTATTATTCTTTCTCCTTTGACTTTCAGTCTATGAACCCCCTTTTGAGTTAAACGTGTTTCTTGTATAAAGAATATTGATGGATCCTGTTTCCTGATCCACTCTGCCTGTGTTTCTTTTTATTGGTGAATTGAGGCCATCCACATTAATGGTTATGGCCAACATGCACTGCCTCATGCTTGCCATGTTGTTTTCCTGCCATTGGCTGTCTGCTTTTCCTCTCCATTCAACTGTGTGTCCCACTCAGTGATAACCCTCTGCCATTGTTTCTGGAGCTGTGGTCTTTTTTATCTCTCTCTAGAACGTCCTTAGTATTCTTAGTAGGCTTGGTTTGGTGGTCATGAATTCCTTCAGTTGTTCTTTGTCTTGGAAGTATCTTGTTTCTCTGTTAATTTTGAAAGATAGTTTTGCAGGGTACATCAATCTGGGTTGGAAGTTGTTTTCTTTCAGGACTTGAAATACTTCACTCCAAGCTCTTCTTGATTTGATGGTTTGTGTTGAGAAATCTGTCATGATTTTGATGGGTGTTCCTTTGTAGGTGATCTGTGTTTTATTTTCTCTAACAACTTTTAATATTCTGTTCTTGTGCTGAATTTCTGAGATCTTGATTATTATATGTCTGGGTGTAGATTTATTTTGGTTGTGGCTAGCTGGAGTTCTATATGCTTCACTTATCTGAAAGTCACTTCCTTTCCCCATGCTTGGGAAGTTTTCTGATATTATTTCTGTAAATAGACTTTTAACGTCATTTGTGTTGACCCCTGCTTTTTCACTCACACCTTTTATTCCTAAGTTATGATTCTTTGGGTTGTCTTGTAGCCGTTGAATTGTTACGGCCAGGTTCCTTGTTATTTTTAAGAGATCTTTCCTTTCATGATCACAAGCTGCAAACCTATCTTCAAGGTTTGAAAGTCTGTCTTCAGTTTCTTTCAAATGGTTTTGTCAGCTTTCAGTGGAGTTTTTAATCTCCTGGATATCTCTTTGAATATGTTTCATGTATTCTAAATCTTTTTTCTATTGTTCATTCAAGGTTTCCCTCATTTTCCTATGCTCCTCCATTTTTTTAATCTATGTCTTCTTTAGAGATGCCTAGCAATTCTCTTATTACGTTTTTCATTTCTTCTTTTACCTGAGTTAGTATTTCTCTTCTGATTTCTTTTATAACCCCATGAAGTTGTTTCTTCAGTTGCTATCACTTCAAAAACTTCAGGTGTGTGACTTCTGATCTCTTCCATGTTTGCATCCCCTAGACTTGCTCTGCTTGGATTGGAGGACAGAAACTGCCTTTTGCTTCTTTATCTTCACATATTCCTGGGTTCTTCTGAACAAGTGGGTACTGGAGTCCCAGACACTTCCTGCATTGGCTACAATTTTTCTGAAGTGAGATTGTTTGGTTCTTCTAGCTGGTGCTGGCTATGAATATCTGATGGTGGCCATTAGGTGTGCTGGTGCAGGGCTGTCTGGTGCTTTTCCCAGCCTCTGTTGGCTCCCTGATGGCTGGTAGAGTTGCCACTGCCTGTGGACCTGGGCTGGTCAATAGGTAGGGATCCTTCACTACCACCCCTGGAATGTTCATGGGGGTGGGGCCAGCCGCTGCCTCTAGACCAAGCTGGCTACCTGCACATGACCTCTGCAATAGTCGCTAGAATGCCCATGGGGGCAGGGCTCAGTCCAAGCAATTTCCACAGTTCTGTGCCCAGCTAGGAGCTGCTGGAGGAAGCTGGTAGCAGTTCTGGTTCTGGGCTTATCTGGCCCAACTCCAAAATGGTTCCTGGCCAATCACTCTCTCCCATGGGAGGACAGAGCCCTCTGTACTCACTGCCAGCCAGTGCAGTCTTCCAGGTCTGCTACTCCCCTCCAATACTGCCTTTCTCTGCAGAGGTCTCCAGGGTTGCCAGCTGCCATGTCACCTTGATGGTGCATCCCCAGGTTTCAGCAGCTCCTCTCTCACAGTGAATCCAGTTCCAGGCAAAGGTGCTTCCAGCTACCACCTTCTTCACTTTAGTTTTTCTTTTTACTCCTTTTCTGGGCTTCAATTCTCACTTTAGATTCTTCCTGGGTCCAGGGAACCCACTTCCTTTCTTCTTGTCTTCCCCATGATGCTATATTCTAGCATCTGGACTGTATCTCTCTGAGAGGCTGTTTACTCTGCTGCCTACCGTTCTGCCATCTTCCTGGAAGCCCAGTAATAATCTTTACAATGACTATGTGGCTATATCTCACTGAAGCTATGATTTGAATTTCCTTGATGATTAGTGATTTTGAAGACTTTTCATGTATCATTTGTTCGTTTGTATGTTTTCTTTTGAAAAATTTCTGTTCAAATCATTTGCTAATTTTTAGTCAGATTTTCCTTGCTGTTGAGCTGTTTGTATTCCTTTTCTATGTAATTTGAAATATTGTTGGTATGCTTAGGCAGACTGACTATATTTTTATTAAACTGTGGTTGTGATTATCCTAAAGGCAGCTTGCAGACTCTCACATAGAGACTTCCCCTTGGCTCATCTGGATGACATATTTAAGAGCCTGATAATGAGTTACCTCTTCTAATTTCCCTTTGGATCAAAAGACAGCACACTCACCAACTCAGATGTGGGGTTTTTGAGTAGCATAGTACAGAATGGAGCAAGTGGATAGTAAATAGTATTGAAATTATCAAGGAGCTTTAGAAGTTAAATTGGTATATGTTATGGATTAAAAACTGGTGGTCAACTTAACACCAACTGAATTACATCAGCATGGTGCTGAGTGTAGATGGCCCACCTGAAGAAATTTGCCAGCATAAATAGAGATATGGAAAAAAGAGCAAGGCATTAATGGGTTATCTTAAGTGTTGCTCTTTCAAGCTGTTGGTTCTCCTGGAGGAGCTTGTCATGCTGGCTTCCCCAGTATGGATTTGACCATTATTGTCAGAGGAGCTTGGGACCTTGTTGATGACAGTGGCTGTGGTTCACTTTGGGGGAGCTCTGCTTCTCACACTTAGCATTGCTTCCTGCCTCCAGAGTGGAAGATGTTGGCTGGAGAAGCTTGTCACGCTGGGCTTCCTGCCCTGTACTTGACTGTTCTCATCATCAGAGGAGCTTGGGGCCTCGTTACCACTGAGGATGTCTGTGATACTTTTCAGGGGAGCTCTGGTTCTTATTTTGAGCGTGACTTCTTGGCTCCAGTGTAGAACCCTCAAACTACTGCACAGCTGCTTCATCCTGCTGGCATAGACTTTCTAGCTTCCACTGCTGACCTTTGGCCTTCTCAGCACAGATCTGTAAAATAGACTGCATGAGTCCTTATCGTGGGTTCTTAGATTTGCAGTTGGATTTGTGGGAGGCATTGTCATGGGTTCCAGGTCTTCAGCTGAACTCACGCAGGACATTGCTGTGGGATCCAGGCCCTTGGCTGAATATTCTGGGCCTTTAGTGTTGTGGACAGATTTTCCTGCACTTTCTTGTGTTTAACTCTGGGTGATCATCACAAAACAATATTATTAATTCTGTGTCCTGTATGCAGTTGTTCTCCTTGTAACCCCTGATTACAACAGTATAGTTATACGTTCTCATTTTAGGGTTGAGGAAACAGAACTTTATGATAAATATAAATGTTATGATAATGACATGTAACCTTTACAGACTACTATATGCCAGGCACTGCCTTCAGTGCTTGACCTGCATTAATTATCTCATTTCATTCCCACAATAGTCCTCTGGTGTATTATTATATCCATTTTACAGATGAGGAAGCTAAAGGACAATGAGATTAATTTTCTTAAAGTCAAACTGTTAGAGAATAACAAATAGCAAATAATGTAAGGAATGTCTCTGGAACATTTTTCCTTTTAAAAATCATATTACCTTAAAAACAACTTAAATTTTTAAGTATGGCTCTCAAGGTTTTCCATGATGGGTCCCCAGATTATCTTGCCAGCCTTGTCTCCTGACATTCATTTTCATGTATCTTGCAGTCTGGCAGTTTACTGAACATGTCACAAGCTTTTCTAACATGTTGCCTTGGTGGTGATATCTTCTGTTCCTTCTCTTTTCATTGCTACAGATCCAAAAGTCACCCATCATTTGAATCTTCAACCTCTTTGTGCTTCTGAAGGTCTTCACACTGACCTTCTGTCCAGGAAGGGCTTTTGCTATGATTTAGTAAGGGAGAGGGAATGACAAGAAAACCTATACTTTTGTTAATTTCCTAACGCCCTGCTACCTGCCTTGCAAACTTGTCATAAAAACATAATGATATAATGGATATGAAGGGGGCTTTTAAGCTATAGAGTTCTGTTTTTGATTTTGGATATCCCTCTACTTTCCAGGCTTGGGAAAGCAAAACCCTTTTAAGGTGTTCCTATTTTCAGGTGGCCAAGTTTCCATTTCTGACTCATATTGAAGAAAATTTGAAAATGTCTAATTTGAATAAGCAAAAGGGCAAGTGATAAAAGACAATGTGGACAGATTAAATGTTGACTTTTTAAGTGATGGGAGTATAGAAAATTATGGTCTTGGACTTCTGTTACTTTTACGACTAGAGGAACATGAAATGACCAGAAAAATGATGATAGTTGCTTAGAATTAATTATGTATATTCATGATTTTTATTTGATTTGCAAAATCTATGTTCATTTACAAAATTCTGAGGGAGGGCTTACACTTTTTGCTGTTAAAATGATAAGGCTATAGTGTCATAAAATGTCAGGTGGCTACAAACCCAGGTTTTATTTATGTCTATGTATGCATTTATAAAACCTATCTCCATGCTTAAAGATGACAATTGAAAGACTTTAGAAAGACAGTGACATCTGCTATGGGGGAGTCACACTTGGGAAAACTTGATTGACCATTTTTGGCATATGCTGGTTTAAATTGGCTCATCTATTGGCTAATAATCTTTTCTGAATTAGGTCCAACTCTCAACAGGCACATTTCCATCTGGTAAAGTTTAGAATTCAAGCTGTTTTTTTAAAGAAAAAAATGAAAACTACTTTATACCTATAGTAGTTTAAGCAAAAGGTTCTTACATACATTGCCTATGTCCTCCTTTAAAAAGAATTTTCATCTTTTGCTTAAAACCAGGTGTCAATGACATGGCTTCTGGGACTCTTGAAGTCTGGATTTTGAAGGAGAGTAAAGGATGGATTTTTTAAGAAGACAGGGAGGAATAAATTCCATACATCTGCACATACTGGTGTTTCTCGTGGTAAAACAAGAAGCAAGTATGTTAAGTCACTGCATTTTCTCAGTGGAGGGAAGTAACTGATAAACAGCTGCTTGGTACAAAAAGAGTCTTCTGGTGCATAGATCTGTCGCTGTTTCTAAGGCACTAGCCTGTGTCACAGTGCATCATCAGACTGATAATTAGAGAGAAACTGCAATAAGCAAAGCTGTGTGGTGTGCAGCATGTACCATCAGGACAGCACATCAGAGACCTGAGGTCTTTGTCCTGCAATCAGCTCAAGACTGATGTCATTGACCTTTCATTAATACCCTCTGCTCCTCACTTCTGGGTGTATATTCCCATAGGAGAGTTGACTCGCTTAGAGATGCATGGTGAAGAGTAAGCTAGAAAAATGAGACACATGGTTAGTGTTTCTTCAATATTTTCACAGCCCTTTTATTGACAAGGTACCTATATGATAGGTATCATTTTATTTCTTGTTACTCATGAAATGGCTATTCCTTCTTTCCCTTCTTCCATCAAGTACTCACACCTTCAACCCTATATAGTCTTCCACTAGTTATGGTTTCCTATCTGATTTTTTCATCTGATATTTTATCCACAAATTATTGGTGAATGACAGAACTAATATTCTCATCCTTGAGGTGTGACCCTAACAGTAGTAACATAAAGCTATGTTAAGGTGTTTTACTGTAGACTTCTGTAAAGTAACCAGAGCACTGCTCAGAGTTCTAAGATGTGTTCTCACAAATTTATTTCTAGGAGGGTCGTCTTTATTATCTGAATTCATCAGGAAAATGGATTATTTCACTTTCTATTTTTAAAAAACAAATCAGCACACTTAGTTGCTGAAAACAGCATCTGTTTATTACCTCAAAGTTCTATTGGTTTCTAGGAATGTTGTGGCTACATTTCTATGCCCAGAAACTCATGAAGAGTGTTGGCCAGCTGCATTCCTTTCTGGAGACTCTCAAGAATAATTTGTTCTTTAACTCATTCAAGTTGTTGGAGAATTTATTTTCTTGCAGCTGTAGGACAGAGCAACCCACTTTTCTGTTTGCTGAGAATGCTGTCTGCCTAAAAGCTGCCCTTCTCCATTAACAGTTCCCAACAATGTTGTTTATTCTCTTCCAGAGTAGTGTAGTGCATCTCTCTGAAATCAGTAGTGTAGTGTATCTTTTCCCATCCCCCACCCCATGGAAGAAAACTTTACTTTTAAATCTTTCATGTGTTTAGGATGAACCCAGTAGACTATTTCCTTATCTTTTTAATTAAGTTTGTTGGTAAATTTTATATATACATAATGATCACATTCATCAGAGAATTTGTATCTGTACATGATATAACTTGTTTCTTTTTTCCACATTCCCCTATTCTCCCTTTTCCTACCCTCCTTTCAACCCTTTTACCCCTCCTTATTTACAAAAGCTTCATTTCCAGCGTTCCTTGTTTTCAATTTTTTTTTGCTTTTTCCTATCTTCTTCTTCATCTAGTTTTGTTTCCCATTTGAACATTTTCTTCCTATTTCACAATATTTATTACATATTTTGGTCCCTATTTACACTCTCAGTTTCTTGCAGTAGAGAAACAATGCAATATTTTCACATATATGTCTGATTTATTTCTTTTAAGAGTATGATCTCAAGGTGTAAGCATTTAGCTAGAAATGTTTCAAGTTTTATCCTGCTTTATGGCTGAGCAGTATTCCACTGTATTTTAAAAAAAAATTACCTTTTTCATTCATTCCTCAGTTGATGGTCATTTGGGCTGTTTCCAAAATTTAGCTAATACAAACTGAGCTGCTATGGTATGACGTTTTTAATTCTTTCAGAAAAATACCAAGTAGAGGAATAACTGGTTCAAATGGGACCTCAAGTTTTAGTTTTTTGAGGAATCTCCACACTGATTTCCACAGTGGTTGCAGCAGACTACACTCCCACCAACGGTGGAAAAAGATTCCTTTTTCCCCACAGCCCCACCAGCATTTTCTTATGAGAAGTTGCAGAAACAATTCCACACATAGTCAGCCACCTTGTCTTTGACAAAGGGTCCAAATGCCTTCACTGGAAGTAAAATAGCTTCTTTAATAAACGGTGCTGGAAGAACCAGATTTCCACATGCCAAAGATTAAAACTAGATCCAGGTCTCTCCTTATGCACTAAACTAAAATCAAACTGGATCAAAAATCTAAATATTAAAACAGAAAAACTAAATCTGCTGCAAGAGAAAATAGATATAACATTTGATGACATGAGTGTAGGCAAAAACTTTATGAACAAAACCCAAATTGCATGGCAAATTTTGCAAAAAATCAACAACTGGTATTTCATCTTATTAAAATATTTGCACATCAAAAACAGAATCAACATAGTGAAGTGACAACACAGAGTGGCAAAAATATTTTGCCAGCTGTTCCTCAAAGGACTAATATCTAGAATATATAAAGAATTCAAAAAATTATACTCCCCAAATGTAAAGACTCAATCCAAAAATGGGAATCTGAAGTGAATAGACATTTCTCAGATGAAGAAGTATAAATGCAAATAAATATATGAAAAAATGTTCAACATCACTGGTCACTCAAGAAATGAAAATTAAAGCATTCCATTGCACTCCAGGAATAATAGTTATTATCAAGAAACCAACCATTTTCCCCCATGCACCTGCTGCTGACATTGGAAAGCTTGCTTCCTGCAGGCAGCCAGTGTGGGCAAGGAGACACAGCCAGACCCACCCCTGCATGCCCACCACCACCATCCGAAGTTTTGTTTCCTGCAGGCAGCAAGTGTGGGTCAGGGGACATAGCCAAATACACCCCATGTACCCACAGGCCATCATTGGAAACCATTGCTTCCTTCGGGCAGTCAGCACCCAGCAGGAGAATCAGACAGACACACTGCTGTGTGCCTGCCACCTTCTGGGGATTCACAACATAGAGACATAGGCTGAGAGAAGAAGCAGCCCTGCCACCATCCACCCCAGGTCATCAGAGAAGCCTCAGTGTAGCTGCATGGATCTGGAGAAGCCTGCCCTGCACTCTGCTACCTCCCTGGGACGCTGAGTTCAGAGAAACCCAGGTGCCTGCCACATTCCCCTACACCACAGAGGGGCAGCCAACATGGGAAGTTCCTTGGACCCCACAACCAGCTTGTTGGGAGGAACCCAAGAAAATATCAAGACAAAGGATCAAAAGGCAATCTCAGACCTCTAGCCCACACAGAACAAGTCAGGGAGATATAGTCATGGAGGAAAATGGAAGCCACACAGCTGAAATCTCCAAGAGGATAGCAACTGAAGAAACAACTTCATGAGACTGTAACATAATCAGATCAGAAATAATATCCCAGGTAAAAGAAGAAATCACAAATGTAATGAAAGAATTGCTCAGCATATCTAAAGAAAGCATAGGTAAAAAAGAGGATCATAGGAAAGTGATGGAAACCTTGACTGAACAATATAGGCAGGAATTATGATGCATGAAACAGATTCAAAGAAATATCCAGAAAATTTAAAAATTGATCAAAAGCTGGAAAAACCACTTGAAAGAGACTGAAGATAGACTTTCAGACCTTGAAGACAGGATCATGGCTAGTCATCATGAAAGGAAAGAGCTCTTAAAAATAACAAGAAACTAGGAATAACAATTCAATTGCTGCAAGATGATGCAAAGAAAAATAATTTAAGAATTATAAGTACCAGCAAAAAAGCAAGGGTCAACACAAATGACATAAAAGGACTATTTACAGAACTAAAAGCAGAAAACTTCCCAAACATGGGAAAAGTATCTGGCATGCAGATAAGTGAGGCATATAGAACTCCAGCTAGCCATAACCAAAATAAATCTACACCCAGACATATAATAATCAAGATCCCAGAAATTCAATACAAGAAAAGAACATTAAAAGCTGTTAGAGAAAAGAAATAGATCACCTATAAAGGTAAACCAATCAGAATCACTTAAGACTTCTCCACACAAACCATCAAGTCAAGAAACGTTTGAAGTGAAGTGTTTCAAATCCTGAAAGAAAACAACTTCCAACCCAGGTTGAGACACCATGCAAAACTATCTTTCAAAATTAATGGAAAAATAAGATACTTTCATGATAGAGAATAACTGAAAGAATTCATGACCACCAAACCAAATCTACAGAGTGCTGAAGGATGTTCTAGAGAGATAAAGATGATCATGGTTCCAGGAACAACAGAGGATGATCACCAAACAGGACAGGCAATTGAATGAAGCGGAAAAGTGGAGGGCCAACAACAGGAGGACAGCTTGGCAGAGATGAACCAATGCGTGCCATTAATATAGATATCCTACATTCACCAATAAAAAGAAACACAGAGAGTGGATTAAGAAACAAGATTCAAAAAAAAAAATTCCAAAAAATTCAAAAAAAATTCAGAAAAAAAAGAAACAAGATTCATCAATATACTTTATACAAGAAACACATTTAACTCAAAAGGAAATTCATAGACAGAAAAGCAAAGGAGAGAAGACAATTTTGCCACATGACAGGAGACCAGAAAAAAGCAAGGGTAATTTGCCCACCAACCACAGACTGGATAAGAAAGTTATGGTATTTTCATACAATGGAAAGCTACCTAACTATAAAGTAGGATAATCTCAAAGCTCTTGTAGGTAAATGGATGCAACTTGAGATCATACTCACAGGTGAAATAGTTTGGACTCATTCAGGTGAACATTGAGTTATCTCCCTAGCATAAAAACTGAAAGAATTAGTGGAATATAAAAGACACAATAAATATTATGAAAGTGATAGGGGAGGAAATGCCTAAAAAGGGAAAAAGGTAAACACTTTTAATTTCCTGTTATCTTGTTTGGAATTCTTGTATCATTTTCTTAACTTTGTTAGATTTGGTTTCATTCTGTCTTGTTTTGTTAGATTTTACTGTCTGATGGTATGGGCAGCTATTTTTAAAGATAATGTGATGTATTATGGTAACCATCGTTGATTTCCTATTATCTTGTTTTGAAGTCCTGTAATGCTTTCATTCTTTTGTTTTGATTGCTTTTATTCTGTTTTGTTTTGTTTGATTTTATTATGCGTGATGGTATGGACAACTATTTTGAAGAAAACAAGAGACGTTATGGTAGCCATTGTTGATTTCCTGCTATCTTGTTTTTAAGTCCTGTAATTTTTTCATTCTTTTGTTTTGATTGGTTTTTTCCTGTTTTATTTTGTTTGATTTTATTGTGTGTGATGGTATGCAAACCTACTTTGAAGAAAACAAGGGACATTATGGTAGCCATTGTTGACTTCCTGTTGTCTTGTTTTGATACCCTGTATCACTTGCATTGCTCTGTTCTGATTTGTTTTATTTTGTTTTACTTTGCTTTGTTTTGTTTTGTTTTTTCTTTAAAATAAAACAAGAAAAGAAATCAATCACTTCCCTATCTTCAGAGAGGCTGTTCTACATGTTGAAACTTTACAGTAGGACCAAAATGCCTCATCCTCACAGTTCCAGGAATTATGTAGGGCATGCACACCAGGGAGAGGGAAATCTTGGAGCACATCTTCAGTCTTGCCTACCACAGAACATACTATTTTTTCTTTAAAAAATGTTCTTTGAGTGGTTGAATCTCTATCCAGAATGAAAGCTGAATGAAAGCTTCTCAGTTGATGTGCCATGAACTGGTAACAAGTAAGACTAAATATTGATTCCTTCAACCCTTGGAAAGGTGAGTGAAAGTCAGGGATCATGTGCGCTCTTAAGCCCAGTAGTCTCAAACTGTGAGCTGCCTTGGTCATATACCTCAAAAAACAGTGCAAATACTGGAATTGCCATGTGTCCTTGAAATGTATAAAGTCATAAACATAACTGCAGTAGTTTTAGAAAGTAAAAAGCTTTTCAGACCAATGTGAAGTGTACTAAGAACTTAAATCTGACATCTACCTATTCTAGGCAAGATCACTGATATATGAAATGGTGCTGTGAACGTGCATTTAAAATAAAGACATATTACCCAAGATTTGTGAGTGGGATGGACACTATACTTCACTTAAAGTAGAACTGTCTTTTCCCCTACAAAATCTAAGAAAAATGCATAAAACTATAGTTATACATCTATGTTAATGGGTACACACAATAAAATGAAAATTGCCATAAGAGTAGCATAAATGGAAAGGAAAAACATATAATGATTTTTTGTTTTAAAATTTTTATGTTTAACTGATACAAAAAACATAAAAGTTATACATTTTAATGTGGTACCATGTAATGGTTGATACATGTATATAGTGTATATTGTTTATAAAACATGTTAAACGTATTTGTCTCCTAAAACATGCATCATTTATTTGTGCTGAAAAGTTTTAAACTCCTTTCTTCTACCTTTTTCAAATGTATAGTACATATGGGGTGTGCTCAGAGCAGGTAGCCTGAAGAATGACTTCTCTGTTTACAACACACCCAACATGAATCTAGGGTCATTGTGTCAAGGGGCACAAAACTTGTGACCTCCCTTTGAGCAAATGTCCTACACATGCCATATGTTTCCATATAGCTTCTGGATAGTACCAATGGGACGAGGCTCAGTAATGGGGGAAAGCTATAGCATTTAATGGGGAAGGTGGACATTTTGAGTGTATCCATAGGTGATCTGTTGGTAGTCCTAGAAGTAAAGACTTTGAATTTCTATTTCCAATAAATTTTAAGAAATAATAATAAAAATGATTCTAGCTTCTATCCAAAAAAAATGTATAGCACATAAACATTACCTATGGTCATCATAATATGCAATGGTACCATAAGATTTCTTACTCCTATCCAACTGTATTTTAATACCAACAGATCAACATTTTCCATTTGTGCCCTCTCCCCAACTGTCTTCAGTCTCTGATAACTAGTGTTTTACTCTCAATTTCTGAGATCAACTTTTTTAGATTCCACATGTGAGTGAGAATATGAAACACTTGTCTTTCTGTGCCTGACTTATTTCACTTAACATAGTTATAACCAGTTTCATCCATGTTGTAACAATGACAGGATTTCACAGTTTTTATGTCTGAATAACATTCCATCATGCATCTGTACCGCTTTTTGTCTCTTAATTATTTGAAAGACTCAGGGTGTTTCCTTTTGTTGGTTATTGTGCTAAGTACAGCAATGAGTGCAGATAACTCTTTGACATACTGATTCCATTTCCTTTGGATATATACCTACTAGTGAAATTGCTATATTACATAGTAGTTCCATTTTTAAATTTTTTATCAATTTCCATACTGTTTTTCACAATGGCTATAGTAATTTACATTCCCAGCCACAATATACAAGTGTTCCCTTTCTCTGCATCTTCACCAGCATTTGCTATTTTCAGTCTCTTTGATAGTAACCATGCTTATTAGGGTGACATGAGGTCTCATTGTGGTTTGATTTACATTTCTTTGGTGATTAATGATCTAATTTTATAAAGCCAAAATTTTAAGACAAACATTGTTTGTTGAAAGAGAGAGATGCAGCCGGGTGTGGTGGCACATACCTTTAATCCCAGCACTTGGGAGGCTGAGGCAGGAGGATCATTGTGAGTTTGAGATCAGCCTGGGCTACAAAGTGAGTTCAAGGCCAGCCTGAACTGCATGGTGAGACCATGTCTCAAAAAATAGGGCCAGGGATTTAGCTTAGTGGCGTAAGTGCCTGCCTGGCAGGTGTGAGGTTGTGAATTCGATCCCTGGTGCAAAAAACAAAAAACAAAAAAGGAGAGAGATGCTACCATAGAATAATAGTATGAGGGGTTTCACACCCCATTCTCACCAATGACCTGTGGTATCTTTTAATTTTACCCTCATATCTACCTCTAACAAATGATACATTTTGTTAAAAATTTACATCTATGTTATCAAGCATGGTAATGTCTATTCATCTGCAAAATGGCCAAACATTCCATAAGTGCTTAGTTAATATTTGTTGAAGTGATACATTTGAACATTAACAGTTCTGTTCACCCATGGATATATTCTGATGGAATGCTTGATTCCAGAAAGATCAAAAGTGCCTCTGAATATAAACGTTTAGGATTATATTAATAAATCAGTTGAGATAGTGTTTGAGCATTGTCTTATTAAGGAGTAAATTGGAATGCAGAGGGAAAATGTGGGAAGGTGTAGGGTGTAGCACCTACAAAGTCTATAAGCACCCTTTGTCCTTATTAGTGGAATATGTTGGTCATATAAGTAAAGTACAACTTAGTATATAGCAAGTCTGGTCCTACTAACATTTTGATAGAGGCAGGAAACATTGAAAAGGAGACATTATTGAAGATTCTTACACTAATAACAAATAAACAAAACCTGTCTTTTTCAACACCCGTGTATCCCTAATGGCTTTAACAGTACTCATTTCGAATGTGTTCTATGTCCTTTCACCTTTGCAGATTAACCTAAGGCAGAAAGCACTATGCATTTGTCATAGAATCCTCTTGACCAATAAGAGCCCAGTATTGCTGAGCAAAAACCGCTAGACTAGTAATCTGAGTTTTACATTTCACCTATCATCTATTCGACATTTACTTCATGATACGTCTGTGTTAGGTGCAAGGTATTATGCTGGGTGGTGGTGTAAAGAAATCAATAAAAGGAATTTTAAAATTTATAGTAAAGAATAATCCAAATATTTAATCCCATATATTCAAAGTAAAAAGGAATATGGAGTCAGATAGGATGAATTTCAGCTGGGAGTTTTGGCAGACACCTATAATTGCAGCAGTTGGGAGGCTGAGGCAGGAGAATTGCCATGAGTTTGAGGCCAGCTTGGATCACACAGTTAGTTCAAGGTCATTCTGAACGACATAATAAGACCTTGTCTCGGAAAGCAAAGGTGAAGGGCCAAGGATTTAGCTCAGCAGCATAAGCACCTGCCTGGTAAGTGTGAGATTGTGAGTTCAATGCCAAGAAAAAAAAAAAAGCAAAGGTGAATTTCAATTGACATGAGATGGGAAACACACATTTTTTTAAAGGATAAGGGATTTCAGCTGGCCCTTCTTTTGTTTCCTTTTCTTTGTTTTGTTTTGGTTTTGAGACAGGGCCTCACCTATGTAGTTCAGGCTGGCCTGGACTCACTATGTAGCACAGGCTGGCCTGGAACTTGCTGCAATTCTCCTTTCTCAACTTCCCAAGTGCTGGGATTATGAGAGTGTGCCACCATACCTGACTGGGCCTTCTTTGAAGAATAGATAAATCTTCCAAGGTGGGTGACTAAAGCACTCCATGCACAAGCAATAATATAAAAAAGGTTCATACAGAAAACACAAAAGAACATAGGTGGTTTTGGGTGATGAACACATACACATGTAAAACCTATCCATTCTAGTATGAAATGGAAGATGATGTACAGTTAGATAAACAATGACAACCCAGTAGAGAACATAGCCTAAATAGGAGGGTTCTGGGCAAGACCTCCTGGAGTATCTCCAAAGGAAAGAGACTCAAATCCAGTTTATTGAGCTGGGTCTTTTATGAATAGTGTTAAGGGGGTTAGTGGTATGGATTTAAGTGGGGTGAGACAAAGCAGGGTGTAAGACGGGGAAGCAAATTGGCTGATTATGTGACTACAGCAATGGGTTCTGTGACCTAGAAAGTGAGGCAGGTGTGTCATGTCTGATGCATTGTTCCCAGGCTCAGGAGGGGATGCAAGATGTAGGGATGAAATGGGATTGTTCTCATAGCTCGGGAACTTGGGCAGCTGTGGGGGTAGGCAAATGGGTGTCAGATTTGTCATTTCCTGAGTGTTAAGGATGATTGAGAAAAAAGGAGGTAAGTGGGTGAGTATGGGGGTAGAGATCCTCATGAAGCTTCTTTCTGCTAAGCCAGAGCAAAGTTGTCAGGGGTAACGTTGTTGGGTTCATAGGGTGGCTGGTGAGAAACAGACCTTTGGCCACTTAAGAAGTGAAGCAAGAGGATTTCAGGGGAAGAGAACAAGAAATCAACAAGAAGGGGCTGGGGATTTAGCTCAGTGGCATAAGTGCCTGCCTGGCAAGTGTGAGGCAACAGTGAGGCAAGTGTGAGTTCGATCCCCCATACAAAAAAAAAAAAAAGAAGAAGTCAACAAGAAGCAAGCCCTCCCTGCAAACCAGTGCCATGCATGGACCACTGCCACCAGGGGAACAGCCAGACCCTAGCCTTTTCCCATGAGCCAGTGCCATTCACAGACTGCAGGGCCAGAGAACAAGTAGTCACAAGAAGCAAACCCTCCCTGAGAACCAGCACCATGCGTGGGGTACCACTGCCTGGGGGACAGCCAGACCCCAACCCCTTCTGGTGCTCAGGTTGGGAAACAAGAAGCACCAACCCCCCCAAGCCTCCCCCATAAGCAACTGGCTGATTTGGAGAAACACAGGCTGCAATGATAGCTATTGAGGTGAAACACAATCTGATGCTTGTGGTGTTTGGTGTTTCACTGATTTTGCAGGTCTAAGGCTGGTGGTCTGATCATCAATTCAGAGGATGGTGGTATGCAGTGTGGCATTTAGGGGGGCTCTCCTTCTGAGGGTGGTAGCAATTGTTAATTCCCTATTGTCTTGTTTTGAAGTCCTGTATCATTTTCATTGTTTTTTTGGGTTGGAGTTTGTTCTGTTTGGTTTCGTTTGATTTTGTTATATCCAATGGCAAGAGCAGCTATTTCAAAGATAGCAAGATATACTATAGTAGCCAATTTGGATTTACTATGGTCTTGTTTTGAAATCCTTTACTGCATTCATTGTTTTATTTTTGTTGGTTCTATTCTGTTTTGTTTTGTTTGATTTTTACTATGTCTGAAGGTATCTACAGCTGTTTTGGGGATGGCAGGAGGCATTAATGGTAGCCATTGTTGATTTTGTATTGTTTTGAAGTCCTGTGGCACTTACAGTGGTTTGTTTTGGTTTGCTTTTTTGTTTTGTTTTGCTTGGTTTTATTCTCTTTAAAATAAAATATTTTTTTAATTAAAAAAAAAGAAATGAAGCAAGACATCTGTCTTTGGAGGAAGCTTAAAAGGGTCTGAAAGTGACAAAGGGCAAACATGATTAGCAAGAGTACTGAAACAATGAGTTCAAGAAGAGATATGAGCTAAGAGTTCCAGGAAGTGGTCAACCAGCTCGAAAGCGTCCAAGAAAAGGCCTAATTTTGTAGGGTGTTGGCTTAATCACTCAGCTTTTTGATGTAATCTGGTATGAGTCTGAACTTGTTGGTGGAGAAACAGAAGGTCTGTTGGAGAAAGACCCAGATCCTCCATTTTTGAAGCAAGCATGTCCAGGGCTTGACAATTTTGCAGCACAATGGTATTTGATTTGATCTTGCAAGTTAGTGAGTTTACTTGCTTAGAAAGGGTAGCAGTGGTGGTGGAGGTTGAGTTCTGAGCAGTAAGAGGTCTGTGTGCAGTAAAGCAGGGAATTCTGTTTATTCTCAGTTGAGAACTGAGGTTGTCAGTTTGAAGGTTGGGGAGTTTGATGGATATTTGTTTGAGTGAGAAAGCTGAGAAACAGTGAATGAAGACTCTTACTTTGGCTGGTCTGGTGCCAACAGCAGTGGGTATTCTGATTCTTGTCAGGAGGGGAATTAACTAAACAGGCTGAGAAAACATTGTTAACATGCTTCATGGATTAATAGAAAGTAGAGGCAGAAGATGAAAAAGCTGAATTGGGTTGGAGGGAACTTGATGAAGAAATCCTGGAGCCAGAGGTTAGTGATTATTTTTAGAAGTGAAGTTTAGGTTGGAGGAAAAGCTCCTATGAGAGAAAGGGTATAATCCAAACAAGTTCAGGGGGAAAGTGAGTCATGAAGGTGACAGGTAGCTTTCTGGGAGAAACCGGCAGGAAGGAGGCATGGAACAGCCTGACATTCTTGGGTTTTTAATGTAGTAAATAAGAATAGCAAGGTGGAAAGGGAAGAACAGGAGTGATAGCAGAATTGCTTGGTCTTTTCTATTGCTTTAATATAAAGCCATTAATTATCTTTTACTCTTTAATTGGACCCTTTACCTCATTTCCCTTTTTTTATTTTCATTGGTCTTGAGAATGTTGATGAAGAATAAGTGGCCCTCATATGAGGAGAAATGCAACAGAGTTACCCTCAATCAGAAGTTACCCTGGGCTCTTGTGTGGTAGTGGGTTGGGGGCCCAAGATCTACAGACCCCATCAGTCTTTGGCTAGAGAAACAGGTTCCATTAGATCACCAGGACAGGGCTCAGCAGTAGATGACTCCACCCCTAGTTGGAACAGGGCAGTTCATCTTTCAGTGGGCCCTTAAGACACATGCAGGGCAGAGTTTTGTGAAGGGACCACAGATTTACCACATCGAAAGCAAGACACAGGGGCTTTAGTTTTTGTTTAGGTAATTGGCCTGGCCTGAACATTGTAAGAAGCCAGAGGGGAGATTTATTAGAAGTCTTTCTGGAGGCCTCTTTGTCTCAGTTTTGGTAGACCCTGAAGGAAGTGGTCATGAGATCAACCATAGGAATTTGAGGATTATCTTTGAATTTTTTAAGCTTTGTCCTGATGACAGGGGATGCCTAGTAAATGAAATAAATTTTGAGAAAGTTGTTCCTTGGCTGAGGAGGAGTCTAAGCCAGTGTAGGCTTTTACAGCCTCTGAGAGTTGGGCCATAATTTGGGCCAGACTTTCTTGGGGGTCCTGATAGATTTTTTGGAGTTTGCCAAACTCAATGGACATTTAATGGAGGGTTTGCCTAGATCAGTGAGAAGATACTGAATAAAGTCTTGTTTTCCCCAATCTCTGTGACTAGTCTTGTGGCTCCATCTAGGGTCTTGTCTAGGAACAGCAACAGTCCCAGGGTCTTTGTGATTATATATCTTGGGTGTGGGCCTCACTGGCTCCAAAGGCAGCCATCTTCCAAACATATTGTTCCACATCCAGGAGGAAAGTGGTGGTGAGAATGATATGACTATCACAAGAGGTGAGGTCAAAGGAACAAGTGAGATGAGTAAATTCTTTAATGTAATATGAAGAGTTTGATGAGAAGAAACCAAGGTGAGCTTTAAATTTGGAGTGATTGGAGAAGGAAAATGGGATGTGGATGAGGGTAGAGCCATTAGTATCAGCAACCTTTTGTAAAAGATACAAAAGTTTTTGACCAGGGCCTCAGCAGACTCAGCAGGGGTGGTCTATTGGAAGGAAGGTGAGATGGTGCGACGAGTGTGGAGGGGATGGTTGGTTTGTGGGATCAAATTTTTTGTGTGAGGAAGATTCTGGGGTTTGGGGCTGGCATAGTGGAAGGTATGAGTTATTAACTGGTATGAGGTATAGCAGAATGAACAGAGAGAGGGACGAGAACAGAGGATGAAAAACGCCTGATCATAGAGGACCTCTTCTCATTTGCCTGAACACTAAAGAAAATGGTCAAGGTCAGAGAGGATCTAAAACTTTAATGAACTATGTTTTGGCCACAGAGAGCCACTATCTAGATGCCCAGCCACGTTACACAAGGAGATGGGGCATTTGGCTTAAAGTAATTTTGGAGGGAGAGGTTACTGAAGAGGTACCTTGGGAGTATCTTTAGGAGGGGCAGAGAAAGTTCCTTCTAATGTAGATCAGGGTTGAGAGTGTCCAACACAAGAAGGGTAACTGGGATTTAAAATACTGTCCTTCAGATGAACACACAAAGGACAAACAGCAACATCCAAGTAGGTCTGTTGTGTCCTGGCTGAAGCAAGAGGTCAGGCATAATTAGGACTTGGAAAATCAACAGACACCCTCAACTGCTCCACAGGAGGACTTACGCCACAGTCTTGAGTGGCAGGATTTAGGCAGAGGAGATGCTCAGAAGAGGCTTCTGGTGGATTGGAGGCAGTGAGGCCACTGGTTCTTACTGATTAGAAGGGGTTGAGGTGGATGGTTGCATGCCAGAGTGGGGAGCTCTAGACCACCACCTCCTTGGTGTCAGCACCAGATGTAGATAAAATGGTCATGACCCAGTAAAGAACACAGTCAGCCTGAATTTGGGGGTGGAGCAGGTATACAGTGTCCTATGCATTGTTCCAGGGCTTAGGAGGTGGGCTGTAGAATGTAGGAATTGGTTGTGATTGTTCTTGGAGCTGAGAAACTCAGGCAGCTTTGGGGAGGCAGATGAAGGTCAGACTTATCACACTAATTAACCCACATCCCCACTCAGCTGTCTCCATCCAACACAGAGCTCTGTAGTATGTTTCTATCTGCCAACAGGACCAGGGATACACCTCAGCTTGAATGGTTGCTGCAAACTGGAGTATACTGACAGATGGGCCTCTGGAGTAGGGGATGGGATACCTCATAAAGTCACAAGTCATAGACCTTGGTAGAAAATATGGTGACTTGAGGCACACAGAGGGATATTGAAACTGGGAGGAGCTGGAGTGAATATGGTCCTAAAACACAAACCATTGATTGATCACACCCAGTAAGACAGGCAGAGTAGGACTTAATATCTGGACACATAAAATGTGAGTATGGAAACAAAACAGGAAATACCAGTGACTAATTATCCTGTCTCATGTTTGCTGGATTCTAATGGTATAGGACTTGGAAAGAAAACACCCACTCAAACATACAGACAATTTTTTTTTGACTCATTTTTTTTTCTTTGTTGGTTTGGGAGTATTTGAGGTTCTATCTTTTTCATTTTTTCTTTCTTTTCCTCTTTGTTCTTTTCTTCTTTTTCTTGTTTGGTCCTTCCTAATACTTTAATATAAAGCCATTAATTATCTTTTACTCTTTAATTGGACCCTTTACCTCATTTTCCTCTTTTTTATTTTCCAAATTATGCTTCTTTCATTTTCTCCTTCCCTACAAATTTCATTTTTATGAATACTACTCTTAAATTCTATAAATGTTTAGATAACTATCTTGCTCTATTTCATTATAGCTGAATTACTTTCCATTGTTAATGATAGAAAAAATGTTATATTTAACACATATTTACTAAATTTTGATATTTTGTTTGGTTTTGGGTCTGTAATATTATTGTAGATCTCTTTTCTATTGCTAAGGGTGATACAGTGGTGGCTTTCATTGAGTCTATGGTGTCACTATCAAGTTGGTCTTTGACTATTATTGCTGCCAAACTCTTTGCTATTGCCAGTGGTGGCACAGTTGTTGCTATTAATTAGGTTTCACTGTGTGCCAATACCTGGTTTGCCTTTGTGTCATCAATATTACTGCAATTTTTTCATGGAGAAGTGAGTGCTGGGCCAATTACACTGCACATTCCCATCCCAAAATAATGAAAGAGGTCAGTTTATTGGAACTTAGGCAAAAGTCAATAGTTAGCCATGCCCAGAGCACATGATTGGAAAGCAGACATTAACTAAACAAATATCCAGAGTAGCAAAAATTCCTTCCATTTTAATTGACCTTCAGTTTTCAGAAAAGCAAAAACTAAATCAAAAACAAAAACAACAGAATAAGAAAAAAGATAACAGACAAAAACTCCCAAGTCCCACAAAGTTGATCCATAAGGAACTGACAGGGAGGAAATAAAAAACCAGATAGGTGAATTATAGAAATTGATACCAGATGAGTCCAACAGAAAAAAGAAATAGATCAATAAGGTAGTCAAAAAGTTCAAAGATAGTATAACCAATCAGATAATTGGTTTAATAAAGAAAATAATCAGTGAACTCAAAAAACACTAATAAAAAATAACTGAAATAAAATAATGTACAACATGCATGAACAATTTAGAAAAGAATTGGTACTTAATAAAAATCCAGGAGATAAAAAACTTCTACTGAGACCTAAGCTCAGGGAGTATTGTCCCACACCTATGTGCAAGAGCCCACCTGAACCACAGCAGTGGTGCCCCGCCCCCAGGAGAGCAGGGCACAGGGCAGCAGAAAGAAGATTAGCCAAAAAATTTCATCCTGGACAAGGACAACACTCAGAGAGGGAAGGGAGCCCCCAGAGAGGGAAGGGAGCAACCAGACCTCACAAATGTCAATATTATATTCAAGAGCCCACTCAGATCCCTGTGTTGTATCCTATATCCAGCAGAGAACAGAGGGTTGGTCACATTCCCCATCTACCAATGGAAGCAAGGACATGTCTTCACTTAGATGGTAACCATAGTCTGTGGGAGAAAAATCAGAATGACTTCTATTCCAAGAAGGGCATCTCAAGACTCATAGGCCCTATACCTAGGCATACAAAATAATGAGTGGCTGCATCCCAAGACTGCAGGTCTTGGAAAGAAATTACTCACTCAATTACACAGAAATTTTTTTAGATTCAATCTTTTTTGATTTTTCTTAATGTATTGCTATTTTTCCATCACCGGGGTTTTTTGAGGGAGTTGGGAATTTTTCTTCCTCTTTTTTTCTCTCCCTTTAGTTTGTTCTCTACTTTTTTATTTTCCCCTTCCAATCTTTTTTTCATTTCCATCTTATCTTTCTTTTATCTCCTCTTTTTTGATGTTACCTTTTATTCTTATTCATTATTTCTACCTGGTGCTAGTAATTGTTTTCTTAAGATGTCAATATGTAGATTGCCTTAAGATCATTTCAAATACTGTGGCCCACTCCAGGAGAATGGCATACTGAGCCAAATATGCTGCAAGGTTTCATCACAAGTAAACAGAGGTTGGATCCTGGGAAAGAGGTAAAAGTCAATAGCTAACCATTCCCAGCATAATGTCTACTGAAAAGTAGACATTAAATAAACAAGTTTCCATACTACGAACAAAACTTTTCACTATGATCAATCCACAAGCCCCAACACAAATGAAACAAAAAATAGAAACATGAGAAGACAACACAACAAAGTGCTTCCAACGATGCCCAGCTCCCCAAAGCTGATCCATGAGGCATTGAATGGAGAAAACCAAAAATCTCACACCTAAATAGTTCTAAATGGTATCAGAATAAATTCACATAAGATATAAGCAATAAAATATTGGATCAGTTAAACAAAATCATCTGCAAGTCTAAAGAAGACACAAAGAAAAAGAACCCCAAATAACCACCATTAGAAAAGAATCTCTCCACAATACATCACAGTAAATATCTTGGAAATTCAACACAAGAACAGAATCTTCAAAATGGTTAGAGCAGAGCAACAAATCATTTATAAAGGAAAGCCCACTAGAACTATAGTAGATTTAGCAACACAGGGCAGCAGAAATTGGAACTAAGAATTTCAAGCCCCAAAAGAAAACAATTTCCAACACAAGCTGACAAATCCACAAAACTATCTTTCAAAATTTATGGGGAGATAAGATACTTTCATGACAATACCTAAATAAATTCATGACTACCAAACCAGTACTCCAAAAAATTCTTAAGGGTACCTTTGAAGGAGATAATGAAGCTAATGACAACAGGTGTAATATAATATACATAACAGGTAGGGAGAGCAGTTAACTAGAAAGGAAAGATAAAGAATTATCAACAAGAAGATAAGGCAATGATAGGAATAAGTCAGGACCTATCAGTAATAACTCTCAATATGAATGGTTTCAATTCTCCAGTCAAAAGACACAGAGTGGCAGAATGCATTGACAAACAAAATTCAATGATATGCTGTACAAAAGAAACATGTTTAACACCAAAACAAACTCATAGACTAAAAATCAAAGGATAGAGAACAATTTTTCATGCAGTAGGAACCTGAAAAAAACAGATATAACTATCTTATGTTGAGACAAAGTGGACTTCAAGCGTTAATTTATCAAAATAGACAAAGGAACTCACTATATGTTGGTTAAAGGAAAACTCTGACATGAAATGGTAACAATTATTAATATAAATGCACCAAACAATGAAGCACACAACTTCATAAAATAAGTAACTTTACAGAACAGACATCCACAGAATGTTCCACCTAGAGTGAAACTCTCTCCAAAATGAACCACATACTAGTCAATAATCACCTTTAAATAAATGTAAAAGAACTGAAATTATACCATGCGTATCATTAGACCACAGTGCAATGAAGTTATAAATCAACAGTAGAAAGCACAAAAAGTGTGCAAAAACAGAAAGTATGGAAACTAAACAATATACACTTTCCCAAGCAAAAGTTTTCAGAATAAATGAAAGAAGCAATAAGATAAATTTAGAACTAAATGATAAAGCCAGTACCATACATCAGAACTTATTGGATATAATTAGAGCAGTGCTAGGATGCAAGTTTATAACTGTGAATTCCCATATCGCAAAAACAAAGTGCTCCTTAAAAAATAACCTAATGATGCATTTCAGGATCCTAGACAAACAAGAAGTATCTAAACCCAAAGCTATAATGGGAAGAAAATTATAAAGTACAGAGCAGAAATCAGTTAATGGAGAGCAAAGTAAAAATAATAAGATTGATGAATGTAAGAACTCATTGTTTGAAAAAAATAGAGAAAATAGACAAACCTTTAGCCAATCTAAACAAAAGAAGGAGAGAAAAAACATAAATCAATGTAAATTAGAAATTAAAACTGTGAAATCATGATGGACACTGGCAAAAAATAAAACATTACTAATAGCTAGTTCACAAACCTATACAGCAACAAATTGATGAATCCATAAAAAAAAAGTATAGATACCTGCATACATACAAATTACAAACCTTGAACAAAAAAGATTTAAAAACCCTGAATAATCCAATTACAGGCAATGAAATTAAAACAGTAATAAATAAACTACCAACTAAGTAAAGCCCAGATCTAGACAAGACCACTGCTGAATTCTACAAAAACATCAGGGAAACTCTAACACAAATACTCCTTAGGCTTTTCAATGAAATTGAAATGGAAGGAATTCTCCCAAAATCACTCCTGGAAGCTAACATTACCCTGATTTCAAGACCAGACAAAGATACTATGAAAAAACAATTTATAGACCAATCTCTTTAGTGAGTATAGATATAAATCTCCTTTAAAAAGATAGTGACAGACAATATGCATTATATGCAAGCAATCATCCAAAAGATCCTACATCATAAGCAAGTGGGCTACATCCCAGAAATGCAAGGATAGTGGCTTAGTTAATATTCTCATTGGTGAGACAAAATACCCAACAACCACAAGTTAAAGAATAAAAGGTTCACTACAGGCCATGCAGAAATCCAGAAGGTCATCAATATCTACATTGAAAATCTTTATTCACATAAGATAGAAAACACAGAAGAAATGAATGGATTCCTAGAAATGTGTGAATTACCAAAGCTGAATCAAAAAGATAAAAACATTTTGAATAACCCAATTATCAGTTAAAGAAATTGAAAATGTAATTAAAAACTTACTAATAAAAGCCCAGGTAGCAAACATAGAAAATCAACAACAGAAATATAATATGACAGGGTGAGTTAGTACTTACCAGTTATATCAATCAATGTAAATGGTCTCAACTCACCAATAAAAAGAAACAGACTAGCAGAGTGGGTTGAGAGACAAAATCGAACAATATGCTATGTACAAGAAACACATTTAACTCAAAAGGAAACTCACAGACTAAAAATCAAAGGATGGAAAACAATACTCCATGCAACAGGAACCCAAAAAAGAGCAGTGGTAGCTATTAGGTTTGCAGACAATGCGAACTTCAAACCGAGAATGATCAAAAGAGATAAAGAAGGTCACTACATACTTGCTAGGGGAAAACGTCAACAGGAAGAGATTACAATCATAAAAATATATGCACCAAATATGGGAGCACCAAACAAGGTAAGACAAATCTTAATGGACATGAAAATCCAAATAAACAATAATACAGTTATAACAGGGGAACTTAACACCTCACTGTCACAGAGAGACATATCAACCAAACAAAAAATCAAAAAAATAACAGAACTGAATCAAACTTATGAACAAATGAACCTAGTAGATGTGTACCGAGTGTTCCACCCAACAGCATCAGAATACACATTCTTACCTGCACATCGGTCATTCTCTAAAATAGATCATATATGAATCCATAGAACATGCTTAATTAAATGCAAAGGAATGGAAATAATTCTGTGCATATTATTTGACCATAGCGCAATAAAACTGGAAATGAATGACAAAAAACCCCACAATAACCACATAAACACATGGAAATTAAATACTACTTTTCTAAACAATCGATGGGTCACAGAAGAAATTAAAGAAGAAGTTGAAAAATATCTATAATTTAATGAAAATTCAAATACAAATTACCGGAACCTCTGGGACACAATGAAAGCAGTCCTCAGGGGAAAATTTATAGCACTAAACTCCCACATCAGAAAAATGGAAAGAACACACATAAACAACCTAATGAATCACCTCACACTTCTAGAAAAAGAAGAGCAAGTCATGTCCAAAGTCCAAAGTCCAAAGAAAGGAGGAAATTATCAAGATCAAAGCAGAAAGTAATGGAGTGGAAACTAAGAAAACAATACAAAGAATTAATGAATCAAAGAGCTGGTTTTTTGAAAGAATAAATAAAATTGATAAACCCCTAGCCAACCTTTTCAAAAAGAGGAAACAAAAAACACAGATTGATGCAATAAGAAATGAAAAGGGTGAAATCATTACAGACCCTGTGGAAATACAGAAGGTCATCAATAACTACCTTGAAAACCTTTATTCATATAGGTTTGATAACACAGAAGAAACAGGCAGACTCCTAGAAACCTATGAATTACCAAAGCTGAATCAAGAAGATGTAAAAGGGCAGAATAACCCAATTTCAGCTAATGAAATTGAAAATGTAATTAGAACCTTACCAACAGAGAAAAGCCCAGGCGCTGATGAATTCACTGCTGAATACTACCAGAAATTTAGGGAAGACTTAATGCCAATACTCCTCAAACTCTTCAATGAACTTGAAAGGGAAGTAAGTCTCCCTAACTCATTCCTGGAAACAAGTATTACCCTAATAACAAAACCAGAGAAAGACACAACCAAAAAAGAAAATGACAGGCCAATGTCTCTAATGAACATAGATGCAAAAATCCACAATACAATACTGGCAAATACAATACAGCAAGTCATCAGGAAGATTATACACAATCATCAAGTGGGAATCGTCCCAGGAATGCAGGCATGGGTCAACATACACAAATCAATAAATATAATACACCATATCCACAGAGCCAAGGACAAGAATCACATGATCATCTCAATAGATGCAGAAAAAGCTTTCGACAAAATCCAACACTCATTCATGATAAGAACCCTACAGAAAATCGGAATAGATGGTCTCTACCTCAACCTGACAAAAGCCACATATCATAAACCAACAGCCAACATCTTGCTAAATGGAGAAAAACTGAAAACTTTTAACCTAAAATCAGGAAAAAGACAAGGATGTCCATTATCACCACTCCTATTCAACATAGTTCTAGAAACATTAGCCAGAGCAATTAGACAAGAGAAAGAAATACAAGGAATAAGGATAAGAAAGGAAGAAATAAAATTATCATCATTTGTAGATGATATGATACTCTACATAGAAGATCCCCAAAAATCCACTGAAAGACTTCTAAATGTAATAACCAAATTCAGTAATGGTGCTGGATTCAAGGTCAACACTCAAAAATTAATAGCACTCCTGTACACAAACTACAAGCTCACTGAGAGAGAAATAAGTGAAACCACACCCTTTGCTGTGGCATCCAAAAAATTAAAATACTTCGGAATCAATCCTACAAAGGAAGTAAAATATCTATACAGTGAAAATTACATTACTCTGAAGAAGGAAATTGAAGAAGATTTCAGAAAATGGAAAGATATTCCCTGTTCATGGATAGGAAGAACAAACATCATGAAAATGGCCATTCTCCCAAAAGTATTATACAGATTTAATGCAATCCCAATCAAAATACCACTTGCCTACCTCACAGACCTAGATAAAGCATTCCTCAAATTCATCTGGATCCAGAAAAGACCTAGAATAGCAAAGGCAATTCTGGGGAACAAACCGAAGGCAGGAGGCATCACAATCCCCGACTTGAAACTATACTACAAAGCTACTGTGATAAAATCAGCATGGTACTGGAATCAAAACAGACCTGAAGATCAATGGAATAGATTAGAAGATACATCCACAACTACAAACACACTCAGCCACCTCTTCTTTGACAAAGGGGCCAAACATGTACATTGGAAGAAAGATAGCCTCATTAACAAATGGTGCTGGAAAAACTGGCTTTCTATATGTCGTACACTAAAACTAGATCCATGCCTATCACCATGCACTAAAGCAAAGTCAAAATGGATCAAAGATCTGAATATAAAAACAGAGACACTAAATTTGCTGCAAGACCTATTAGGTAAAAATCTTGATGACATCGGATTAGGCAGAGAGTTCATGAACAAAAATCAAATTGCACGGGAAACACTTCCCAGAATCAACAACTGGGATCTCATCTTACTAAAAAGTTTTTGCATGTCAAAGGAAATCTCCAACAGAGTGAAAAGAAAACCCATGAACTGGGAAAATATCTTAGCCAATTGTCCATTAGACAAAGGACTTCTATCTAAAACATATAAAGAATTAAAAGAAATCAGGCCCCTCAAATTCAAGGACGCAATCCAAAAATGGGCATCTGAAATGAATAGACACTTCTCAGAGAAAGAAATACAAATGACAAATAAATATATGAAAAAATGTTCAACATCAATGGTCATTCAAGAAATGCAAATTAAAACAACACTGGGATTCCATCTCACTCCAGAAAGAAGGGCCAAGTTTACAAAATCAAGTAACAACAAATGCTGGAGGGGCTGTGGGGAAAAAGGAACTCTTCTACACTGTTGGTGGGAGTGTAGACTGTTGCAGTCACTGTGGAAGTCAGTGTGGAGATTCCTCAAGAAGCTAGGATTAGAGATCCCATTCAACCCAGCTATCCCACTTCTGGGCATTTTCACAGAAGAATTGAAAATATCATATCACAGTGATATCTGTGCACCCATGTTTATAGCAACCCAATTTGTAATATCCAGATCTTAGAAACAACCCAAGTGCCCATCAGTCAAAGAATGGATAAAAAAGATGTGGTATTTTTATACAATGAAGCACTACTCAGCTATTAAGAAAGATTGCATTGAGACTTTTATAAGTAAATGGACACGACTTGAGACCATACTCATAAGTGAGATAAATCAAACCCACATGTGTAAATACCATATTGTCTCCCTAGTGTAAGAAACTGAAGAAGTATATATGATCCAAAATCTATAATAAATACTAAGTAAAGGGTAAAAAAACAGCTCAAAGGGCAAAAGTAATTGGGAAGGGAAAAGGGGGAAAGAGGGAAGGGAAAAGGAAAATATATAAATCTGCATATATGTATATGTAAGATAACTAAAATGAACATATTGCTGAATGTATTAGATATTGAGAAAGAACAGTTAATACTCATATTAGATCAATTTTACATGTCTATATGTTAATGTAAACAACCATTTTGAAGATGATAAGCAATATTGCAACCATTATCAAGTTTGTATCATCCTCTTTTGTAAACCTGTAATGTTACTGTTGTGCATTCACTCTAGCCATGTCTCTTTTGCTTTTTGCCTTTTTATGTCTCTTTTCTCTCTTAAATAAAAAAAAGATGTCAACTCATAAAAGTGTCTGTTGTAGAATAACATTCCCTAACCTATGTATGAGGGATGAATGTAAATCCAATTCTTCAAAATTTCTAGGGATAGAGATTTTACTATCTTTTTCATAACATTATTCTAGAGTCTACTTGTATGAATGAGAATTCTAATGATACAGGAGACATAAAGAAATCTCTAAGTGTGATTAATTGAATGACACTTTAGGCAATAAAGTAATTTGGAATATTGCTACACTTCCTACTTTGTTATCATTTGATGTAATTCATCCTTATGCTTTCATATTTACCATTCATTATGTTTGGATACAATTACACTGCCACACATTGACATTTATGAGCATGACTCTTTCTATGGGTAAGGAAGTATATAGCTTTAGTGCAAGATTTAGAAAAATGCACAATTGCTTTATGATAGCATTATTGTCACTTTGTATGATTAATATTTCTTGCTTTGTTGATATACTGCATTGTTTTTCTTCAGGTTTCTTGTGCTAGCCTAATGTTTTTTTAATAGAAATCAGTGTTGTAACCAATAGGCAACCTTAGGACAGATAACAATTTTTATGGCTTGGTTAAGTGTTCCCCCAAAACCTCATGCAGACATAGAGGTGGCTGAGTCTAGCATTTGTGATTGGTTCATTGTCTAGTGCTGGGACTGGTGGTGTGAGTGCTGCATCTGCCCAGGGGCAGGTAGCTGGAATACAATATAGCGGAGGGAATGAGGTGTGCCTTTTCCCTTTTTTGCTCGTTACTTGTGACTGCCATGAACAGCTGCCCCTTAGCCATGCCACCCCGCCTTGGAGCCAGCTGAGCATGGACTGAAACCTCCAAAAACTGTAAGCTAAATAAACTTTTCCTCCCTTCATTTTGGGCATCAGGTATTTTGTCTCAGCAGTGAGAGAAAAGTAACAAGACAGCAATTATTCATTGATGCCTTCAAAATTTTTCCAAAGGATAAGCATTCTCTTAAAAGTAAACGCATTAGCTGCTAATCCACAAGTATGACAAAGGCCATAGCAAAGAAGGGAAATGTAAAGTCTTTGAATATTGGGGACCACGAATTATAAATTGAGTCTAGAGGCCATCCATGCTTGTTTTTATCTTGCCCTTAAGCCAGATTGGAATGTGGAAATTCCCCACCACTCTTTTCTGGTCACAGCTGAAAGCCCTAGGGTTAAAGACTACTTTGGTGATCATAGGGAAAGATTAGACCTGCTAGAGACCATAGGGATCTGGGGAAACTAGTTTCCTTTGCCCTGTCTCATCCTTGTCCTTGTCCTTGTCCTTGCAATAATGCAATGTATTAGCCCATTACTACTACCAGAAATACCCACTACCCTTCACTCTTTGTCCTTGACTCAGATGTAATGAATAAATACCAAGGTTCTGGATGGCTCATGACCTTCTGTTCCCTGAGAACTGGTCATCCCAGATCCCTGCCTGTGCTCTTATTTTGTCTCTTGCTCTCTTTTTCCTGCCATATGCCATAACTCCAGGCAGGAGGTCGGAGACTCCCTGCAGAAGTCCCCAGTATTTGAGGATCTGCTTCATAACATTTTTAACTTCAAGATGTTACCTGCATAGTTAAAATGTTTTTGGATGAACTAATTATGTATGTATGTCAGCTATTTCTGACTCAGGATAGTGATGAAAGCAAATATATTGTGCTTTCAATGGTTTTATTTATTTATTTATTTTTTTGTAATTCCATTCCTCTGGCTCCTCATTTGCTAAGAACTTCTGGGAAGTTGATTCTTGACTCCCAAAAAGAAGTACCACAGTCTTGGTTAGAAAAATTATATTTAAACCCGAGCATAGAAGAGGTCAATTAACATTAACTAGGCTAACTGACAAGTATAAATCTTATTAGAATTTTCTTATCATCTATAAAAGTATAGTGTGATGAATCCTTATTATAATTTTTGGTCCTGTCGTTAAAATTCTGTGAGGACAGATAGAGTAGTTCCCAAGTGGACTTGGCTAGAGAAATTGCAAAAATAGATTTCAACTAACATCTGGAAGATCAAGGTTTTTTTATTCATTTTATTGATTTATTTTTAGCTTTATTATGTTAGGATAGCTGTATTAGTGCTTGCAAGAGAACAGATTTAATGCAAGGACACCAAAATTTACAAGAGTAATTTACAATATTTTCCCACAGAGTCAAATGTAGAAGAGCTCTCTCCATATGCTAGAAATCCAAGGAATCCAGCTGAGGACCTGGATCCAATGGCAATGTCCCATTTGAGTCCAGCTGAAGGCTAGAGCCCATAGCATGTCCCATGGAAGTCCATTATCAGGAGGTTGAGAAATTCATGATGGAAGACTGAAGGGTCTGTGCCAGAAAACTCAAAGGTTGGCACCAGAGGCTAGAAATTCTGCACTGGCAGGCTGAAAAGCTAGAGCTGAAGAATCTGCGCTGAGATAACACTCATGGCGAAGGTGAAGCCCAGAGCTGCTAGCTGAAGTGTCTGTGCCAAAGGCCAGAAGATGATGCTCAAGGCAAATCCAAAGACCGGAGCTCCTCCCAGAAGACAACCACCAACCTTGGCAAAGATGAAGACCAGAGTTCAGCTGAAGAGAACAGCTGAACCTCCTCTGAGAGAAATCAGCATAAAATTCTCCCCTCCTGTTCTTTTATGCCATTCAAACAACAATCCTCCTTAAGTGGGTCTTCCATGCCCAGTACCATGCTAACTCAACTCTGCTGAGTGTTCTTACTCAAGCTGATCATTAATTAATTAACCACTACAATAGTTAAATTGCATAGGTTAATGATTTGGGTCAAAATACTAAATATAATAAAGTCCAAAAGAAGGCATTAGATAACACAACTCAACTTACGGTCTCTTACCGCAGTCATTAGGTAACCTAATTTTTAGATACACATGTTAATCATTTCTTAGAACACTAACTATAATGTCAGATATCAAACTAGAATAACTTACACAGATGGATGCAGAAAACCCACAAAAACAAATTGTATCCTGAACTAAGTAATACTTTAGTTTAATGTGGTCTTAAAATATGAAGAGGAATGGGTAGTACCTATGGGAATTTTGAGCACAACCATTTGAAGTTAATATGAAAATTTCACTTGAATATATTATTGTACTTTTCATTTTTATTTTCCCTAAACATAACAAACTATGAGAAATAGCAGGACCTTATGAGAATCAAAATATTGCACTGAAATATCAGTTTTTAAAGAACATTCATCAATAAGTCTAGAAAACTGTTCCTTGCATTCCTTTTGAGAGTTCAACCTCAAAAATTCTACCACATTTGGAATACATCTGCTTAAGGAATCTTTCCTGGAAGAAGAAAAAAATAGCAGACCAGTGACTGCCATCAACTTAGCTTCTCAGGACAAAGTGTCTAGAGTTTGGAAAACAGTAGCTTGGAGAGGAATCAAAGTGATAGAAGGTTACTCAGCAACCAGGAGGGAGTTGACAAAAGAAGAAAAAAGATTACATGATGCAGAAGAAATAGAACGCATCATGGAGGAGAGAGGGGAACCCTCTGTCTGGCTGAGAGTGGCTGGCCAGCTGCCATCTAGGAGACAAAATGAAACTAAAAAACTTCACTCACAGAGAACTGCACTGGGACTGAGAGAATCAATGGTAGTTGGAACCTGCAAGAAAAATGCAAGATAGTTTACAGAATAGCATTCCACAGTCTACAGTTGGTAAGTGACCTTGGTCCAGTGCAGGCTGCCACAATTGCAGAATGAGACCTGGCAGGGATGCCATTTGTAGGAAAGGGCTTGATGTTTGAATCAGAGCAAACCCTTGGCTCAAGCCATGCTCCACAGTCAAGTAACCAGTGTGAGTGAATGGAGGACAGTGACAGGACACCACCAGCTACTGGAAAGCAGGCTGGAAAGAATCCTGCTGAGGAGCTGGAGTTGGTGAACACAGACTTGACTCCTGAAGTCAGAGGCCAGGTTTAGTCTAAGTTACACAAGATTGGGAAATCATATTGGTACCCTGCCTGCGTGGTACACATTTCTACATCCAGTGCTGTTCTGGGGCAGACTGCCACCTTAGACTTCTAGTGTGACATGTATGGGCTTGAGTTCTGTGCCTAATTCCTAGGTTGTGGAAAAGAGGTACGTGTTTAAAACAACAACAAAAATTTTTTTTTGCTGTTTTCATCCTGTTCATCCCTTCCATTTAACTCCATTCTCTCTCTCTCTCTCTCTCTCTGTATGTGTTTCTAGTCCTTTTGTTTTTTCTTCTAATATAGTTTATATTGGGTAAGGGAACTCTCCCATCCCTTTTTATTCCTTCTACTTTTATCCATATCTTTTTGCCTAAATTCTTTCTAGTGGTTTTCATCCTTTATCTATTTTTCTTTTCTTTCCTCTCCTCCCCTTTCCTTTGTCTCCCTTTAACTTTTCCTCTGATATTTATATTAGTGATAGAATCGCTTGTCATCCCCATTTCTCATGACTGATTTTATATACAATTTTTCCAGTTACTCCTATCTAAATATAGAACATACCTCTGCCACTATTAGGATTCTTTGTGCCTCTCCTATTTATTCTTTCCCATAACACATAGCAGAAGACTTTTTAAAAACAACTGATCCCCCTCTACCCCGGGCATTATCTGGTCCCCAAACCCTGGGCTTCAGATAAGTGGTTCTATAAAATTACTGTTGAGTTTTTTTAACCATTAGAGGAGACATAGCTATTGCAGTTAGTGCATATTAGCTGTGGGTCAATACTTGGGATATTTTGATGTTTACATCATAACTGTAGAATTTTTCCACTAGGCTAAAATGAGATCCAAAATTAGGTCTCATGGTATATTCTCAGCTTGCCTTGGTAGATACCACTATAATTGATTAGCTTTTTTTTTTTTTTTTTTTTTTTTTTTGGCACTGGGGATTGAACTCACAACCTTGCGCTTGCCAGGGCAGGCGCTTAAGCCGCTAAGCCAAACTCCCCAGCCCTGGTTTTTTGAGGCAGGGTCACAATATGTAGCTCAGGCCGGCCTTGAGCTCACGTTGTAGCCCAAGCCGGCCTCGAACTCACAACGCTCCACCTACCTCAGCCTCCCGAGTGCTGGGATTAAAGGCGTGCGCCACCACGCCCGGCTGATTAGCTTGTTACTACTGTAGCTAATGTGATTGCATAGGAATACGCCTGACTCGGTGGGCAATTTTATGCCAGTGAATCTGTCTTCTGATTGTATCATCAAACCCAGAGTAAGGAACAGCAAGAATTCCTAACCTGTGAAAAACTGGATCAGACTCTGCAAGTTTACCTGCAACCTGATGGAAAGAAGTCCTGAGTCTGAGTTAGTTGCAGTATTACAATGGAAGATTCAGAAGTTATTGGGGTGTGAGCATACAGACTCTCTGGTAAAGAAGCAACATGTGAATCACATATGCTCTGTCTCATTGGACTATTTAACTGTGTTCTCATCAGATATTTATGGGTTTTATTGCTTGATTTAATTAGTAATGTGGGATTATGTTAGGCTGATTTATGTTTTTCTGTGTTTATTAGGTTTTGTTTTGTATATTGTTTTCTTCCATTGGTTCTCTCCATTGTCTCAGCTCCCTATCTAGTTTCATCTCAAAACCCCAAAGCAATACTATTACCATATTTCTTTATACTTTTTCTAAATACATAAACTCCTCCTCCCAACTTTTAAATTTCCCATACTTAGCTCCTCAACAGTCACTCCTATCTTCTCTAGTATTAAATCTTGATCTTCCCCATTGTAAGCCTTTGGCTCTCCATATCTTACCTAACCTATTGTCCTCCCTACTAGCAGATTCTGACAATTATGTAGCTTCCCTCAATCACAAATTAAACCTTATTCCACAAATAACTTCTGAAAATCCTCAATACTAACCCTGCAACTCAACTGAAAGTATTCCAATATAATCAGAAACTAAATCATTTTTTTCTGCTCATCACTATTCCCCCTTCAAACTTCACCCTTAGAATCTTAAGCTCCTCATCCAACCACATTTCATTTTCCTCCCTGCACTTCACCTACCTCATTAAAGAACAATAACTACAAATGATAAAGGTCATAGTGTACACAGAGAATAGAGAAAGGGAGGAAGTAAGGGTAATATGACTGAATCTGTTGATGGTTTTAATACCAGAAGTAATTATTGAGACTTCCGGGAAGGTGGCAGAGTCATAAACAGCAACATATCTGCCTCTTCAAGCTTCAGAATCCAGACACTGAAAAATAACAACTTGGGGAAGAAAAGAGAGAGTTGAATCCTGGGATGCTGCAAGGATCTGAAGGGAAAATTTGAACCAACAGAGATATTGAAGAGACAGATCACAATGTAGAAAAAGGAAAGGAAAATGTACATTTTTTCCTTGGCTTCTGGCTCATGGCATAAGAAAGAAAAGATTGAATCTGAAGACACAGTGAAAGCAGGTCATTCGAGAGGACTTCAAGGAGAAATTTGCCAGTGAAACAGAAGAGTGGTGCCATGCACTATAACAGCTGGTGAATGACTCTAGTCCAAGCATCTGTCATATCCCCTAGAGTGTCATTTTATAGATACCATTTTAGAGAGAGGCCAGCTGAACCTGGGACTCAGCAGCAATGGGTTGACGCCATTTCATACCTGTCAGTGTTAAACTCTCACAATGACAGGATGAGAGACAACCACAGGAGATGTCCATGGTCAGGAAGAAATGGCCAGACCGCCAAGAGATAGCCAGAGTATTATAAATCAGTTATCAACCTTCAGTGATTTGAAAGTGCCAGAAATGACAACTTCCCCTAATTCTCTGCCAACTTGCTGGAATTGTACAGCAAGGATACAGCTCTGACTGCCTTCCTTGTCTACTACCAAGAGAGAAGTCATGCCTTAAATTGGACATTGCCACAAAACAGTAGACTTCAGAATATAACCAAAAGCTTGAAATCAGAGAATTTTTTTTGCTTCGCTTTTGATTTTTTAAAATTCCTTTTGTCTGTGTTCATGTATGTGTGTGAGCATTGCTTTTGGTTTTTTGTTTCATTTTATTGCTTTGTTTCCTCCTACTTCCCATCTGTTGTCTTCTTCACCAGTTTCCCAAGGCTTAAGTAGTCTTCCTTTGTCCTTCATCCTTGTTTCTAACCTATTTTTCTTCTTTTGTTTCTCTATATTTTTGCCTTCCTTTTAGATTTTCTCCCCTCAGAGTAAAATTGCTCTATCGAGTGGATATTTACTGTATATAATTTTCTGATTCATATTAGATTTTGCTATGTAACTATAAATCTTGTATCTAGGGTTAAAGGTGACAAATTATTATTTATCACAGTTTATCATTTTCCAGTCTGTTTCAGGCTATTGTTATTACTGATTGTATTACTTTAGCCAAGGTGACATAATATTTGCAATCAACTGATATTGCTTGTATGCCAATACCTAGATTGTATGGAGGTCATTAAACAATACTATAGTCCAGTACCAAGAATTGGATGCTAAGACAGACTGCGACTTTTCACACCTTATAAACAGAAAAGACAGGATCCTGTGACAGACTCAAAGGTCAAAAGTTAGCTAGGCCTAGAAGACATCTGTGAAAAGTAGTTATTTCTGGCTGGGCATGGTGATGCATGCCTGTAATTCTAGCACTTGGAGGCTGAGGCAGAAAGATTGCTGTGAGTTCATGGCCAGTCTGGGTTACATAGTGAGTTCAAGGCCAGCCTGACCTACAAAGCAAGACACTGTCTCAAAAAAAGTACTCATTTCCTTAAGAAGTCTCAATACCAGTAATAAAGCTACATATCATAAGAGCCTCAATTTATATGCCTCAAGGCAAAAAAATGGAAGCAAGATGGAAAATAACATATCCAACTCCTAAGGTAAATTCAGGGGGCATGGAGGTAGCAAGAATCAAAACCCATCAAGCTGAATTTTCTGGAACGGTGGTAGGAGAATTAACTAAACAGATGAATAAATCTCTTAACAAAACCAAAACAGAAATAATTACACAGACAATTCAGGAAATGATGAAAACAATGAAGGAAATGGTTAGTGAATCTAAAGTAGACTCAAATAAAAAAATAGAAGAGCTTAGGAAAGACAGGGAAACCATGAATGCTCAACATAGAAAAGAACTGAATTCCATAAAACAGATTTAAACAGGTATCAAGGAGATTGAAAATTCTACTGAAAATATATACAGAAGACTCAACCAATGTGAAGACGGAATGTTAGATCTAGAAGACAGGGTTGCAGTTAATAATAACCACATGATAAGACTTCTTAAAAATACAAAGGAACCATGAAAAATCAATCCTACATTAGCTAGAGGACTACATACAAAGAGGACTAATCTAAGATTAATTGGAATCAATGAGAAATCAGAAGATAGTACAAAGAGCATAAAAAATTCATTTAGAGGAGTAATAGCAGACAACTTTCCAAGCAGGGAAGAAGAACTTGACATACAGATAAGTGAGGCATATAGAACTCCAAATAGCTATGATCAGGAAAAAAGTACACCAAGACATTTAATAGTGAAGTTTCCAGAAATTCAACACAAGAACAGAATATTAAAAGCTGTTACAGAAAAGAAACAAATCACCTGTAAAGGAAAACCCATCACAATCACAGGAGACTTCTCCACACAAACCCTTAAGTCAAAGAGAGCCTGGAGTGAAACATTTCAAGTCCTAAAAGAAAATAACTTCCAACCCAGATTGATGTGCCCAGAAATCATCTTTCAAATAAGCTATTTCCATTACAATGGAAAAATATGATGGAAAAGTAAGATATTTCCATTCTAAAAAAAAACTTGAAGAATTTCATGACCACCAAACCAACACTTTAAAAACAACTGAAGGATATTCCAGAAAGACATAATGAAGACAAAGATGGCAAGAATCCCAATAGAATGAATCCACCAAGCAAGGCAAGCAATTAAACAGAAGGGAAATAAAAAGAACCAAAAAACAGGAAAATAATATATTGACAAGAATAAGTCAATACCTATCAGTTATAACCATCAATGTAAATGGCCCCAATTCACCAATCAAAAGAAAGAGAATCAAGAAACATGATTCAACAATATGCCACTTACAAGAAACACATTTAACTCAAAAAGAAATTCACAGACTGAAAGACAAAAGATGGAAAACAATACTCCATGCAATACGAACCCAGAAAAATGTAGGAATAAGATATTCTATTTGTATAAAAGCTGGATTTCAAGCCAAGACAGATCAGAAAAGACAAAGGTTACTACAAATTTGTTAAGGGAACAATCCAAGAGGAAGAGATAGTGATCATAAATATATATGCACCAAAATACAAGCACATCCAACTATTAGAAACAAACACTAATAGATATGAAAAATCAGGCAAGCACCAATAGAATTGTAATAGGGGACCCTGATACCCCACTATCACAAATAGATCAACCAGGAAAAAAACTAAACAAAGAAATATCAGAGGTGAACCAAGCCTTGGAACAAATAGACTTAGTAGATATCTACAATTTTCCACCCAACAACAGAATATATTATTTTAAGCAGCACACAGGACTTTTTCCAAAATAGACCACATACTAGCTCATAGAACATGCCTAAGTAGACACAAAGGAATTAAAATTATCCCATGCATATTATCAGATCATAGTGCAATGAATCTAAAAATCAATAGCCAATGAAACCACAAAAACTACATAAACACATGGAAAATAAATAACACCCTCCTGAATAACCAATGGGTCACAAATGAAATTAAAGAATTAGTTTCTACAATTCTACGCTTTTGTCTACAATTGACAAAAATGCTAATACTACATACCACAACTTCTGGGGTGCAATGGAAGCAGTCCTAAAAGGGAAGTTTATAGCAGTGAATTCCCACATCAAAAAAACCCAGCAATTTCAAATAAATAACCTAATGTTGAGCCTTAAGGTACTAGAAAAGGAAAAACAAGCTAAACCAATAGCCTTTACAAGGAAAGAAATCATAAAGATCAGAGCAGAAATTAATGATCTAAGAAAACAATGAAAAGAATCAATGAATCGAAGAGTAGGATCTTTCAAAGAATCCTTGAGATTAAACAAAATTGATGATGGTATAGATCTGACGTCAGTCAGAGGAGTGGGAGACACAAAAGATGGCCACTATTAAGCTCTTGGCCACTGCACTTTCTCCTTCATAGCAATCTTTCACCCTGCAGAGTATATTTCCCTGCTTTTGTCTCACACTCACTCTGCAGAGCATGCTTCTTTTCCTACCTTTAATAAACGTAAAACCTTGCTGTCTTTTTTACTTGTTGTGTCCAATTCTTTGTTCAGGATGAAAAGTACCTAGAAAACACTTCTAGAAAGAATCTCTGTCTAGGGCGAGTCTCCGGCATTCAAGAACCTAGTAACTATGGTTCATAGAAAAACAACGGTTTTTAAATCCCCGGCTGTCCCAGGAGAAAACACAAGTCCTGCTTTAACAAGCAGCAGGTAAGGGCCTAGGATTCTGCCTCTTTCCCCATCAGTGTGATGGTCCTTTACTGTTACTGTTACTGGGAATCTGTGTCCTAACAAGTGAGATCTCAAGTTATGTTTATATGACTAACTGGGTCTTTTAAGAAACATCTTTTTGTTCCTCTGAGGTCATTATTCTTGTACAAATTAAACAGACTGTGTTTACCTACCCCATAAATGTAAAATGTATTTGCACTAGAGTCAAGTAGTTGTGACAAACACCATTTAGTCAACAATATTGACTATGTGGACCTTTGTAAAAGTTTGCTGATCCTTAGACCAAGCCATGTTAGTTTTCTTACTGTGATATTCTACACAATTATGAAATTATTCATTACAGTTTTTGCAACTGCATTCTATGTATAAATTGCAGCTTCTAATTTATGCAGTGGTGTTTCTTTATAGACAACCTGGCATCTAATATTAATAGTGAGAGGAGGCTCTTCATTTTTGATGACTACAGTTAAAGGCGGCATCTATAGTTGCTTTTTAAAAAATCATCATCAAGAGTATTTTAAGCATGGTAAATGAACCTTTGGAAATAGTAACTGGAGACTCCTATAATTAAAACCAGAAGAAAAACTGCCTGAAGATTCAAATTCCTTACTTCAATGGCATGACCTATTGGAATACAGAAATGTTAGCAACATACCGAAATGTTAGGATATGTACAAAACACATTTTTGCTCATGTATAATGTAACACAGGCTGTTGTCAATATATTCACACTATTCCTTCCCATTCCCCCATAACACCTTCCCACGCATCCCCACCCCTAAACGGTAACTAATCTTTTACCTTTGTAGATATGCATGTTCAAGAATGGAAGCATACTGCAAGTGGACATTTCTGAACGGCTTCTTTGACCTCACATAATATTTACAAGGTTAATGGTGTAGTAGGTATTAGAATTTCATATTTTTATATTACCAGATAATACACCGAGGAGAACTTCTGAGTCATAAAACAACTATTTTTTTTGAGAAACAGACTGTTTTCCAAATAAACTGCACCACATTTATATTCCCATAAGTAAAGTATAAGCATTATAATCTCTCCATATTCTTGCTGTTTTAAATTATAGCCATCCAGAAAGTGTGACATGTTATTTCACTATTTTGATTTGCATTTCCCTAATGCTTAATGATGTTGAACATCTTCTCATGTGTTTATCAGCCATTTATATATCTTTGGAGAATTTCTATTCAGATCTTCTTCCTAGTTTCTAATTGGGTTATCACTTTTTATTATTGAGTCGTAATTATATTTATATATTCCAGATACAGCCCCCTTTAGGATATATAGCTTTCCAATATTTTCTCCCATTCTAAGAGTTGTCATTTTACTTTGTGGACAGTATCACTTGAACCACAAATGACAATTTTGATATTCAATTGATCTATTTTCTCTTTGGGTTGGTGTCATAGCCAGGAAACCACTGCCTAACCGAAGGCCTTGAAGATTTACTTTTCTTCTAAGAGTTTTGAAGTTTTAGTTCTTACATTTAAGTATATCGTCCACACTGAGTTAACTTTTATACATGATATGAATCCGACTTCACTACTGTATATGTACATAAACAGTTGTCCAAGTACCATTTGTTGGAGAGATTCTTCTTTCCTCATTAAATGATTTTGGTAATCTTGTGAGAAATGAACTCTCCATAAATGTAGTTTATTTCTGCACTCAATTCTATTCCACCTACATGTATTTGCATTCTATACCACGTGTATCTTGATTATTGCACTTTTTGAGTTGAGTTTTTTAATTAGGAAGTAAGGGTCATCCAACTTTGTTTTTATTCCCTAATTTCCCTGGTCAGAACATTTAGGAAAGTGCTGAATAAAAATGGTAAGAGCAATATTTTTGTCCCATTCTTGACTTCATTCAGTATTTAGTCTTTCAACACTAAGTCTGATGTTAAACTGTAAATTTTCAGGTTGAGATATTTCATTATATAAAAATTTCATTGTGAAAAAATAAAAGAAAAGTTTATAACAAAATGTTAATATACTGTGCTATCTTCAAAGTAGTTAAAGTACAAGATATCTGAGAAAATTTTTAATGTTTAGTTGTATTAGGCATTTTTAATCATGCAAAAGTGTTGCATTTTGCCAAATGCTTTTCTCAATTTATTGAGATGATCACATGATTTTTGTCATTTATTCTATTAAGTCTATCGTATTGATTTTCTGAATGTTAAATTAATGCATTTCTGAGACAAGTTCCACTTGCTCATGCTGTAAAATCCTTTTTAAATGCTGTAGGTCTCACTTTGCCATTATTCTGTTGAGGATTTCTAAATCTATTTGTCCTGCAATTTTCTTGTGTTGTCTTTGGTTGTGGTATCAGGTTAATACTGGCCAGCAAAACACTGTGCAGAGTTTCTCTCTGCTTCTGTCTTTCTCACTAATCTTTCCTTAAATGTTTGGTATAATTCAGGGGTGATGCCATCTAGGCCTGGAGTTTTCTTTGTGAGTTTTATTAGTAAAATAATCTCATTATGGATCTATTTGAACTGTATACTTTTTCTGGAGTCAGTTTTGACTGTTTGTGTCTGTGAATTTGTTCATTTAAATTATATAATTTGTTGGTATGAAGTTATTCATAGTACTCCTTTACAATGGTTTTACTATTCACTAACTGGTCATTAAAATATGACAGCTTAAGGCTAAATTAAATCACTACAATATGCCCACATGAGCTTTGCAAACGATTAATTTCTCTCTGAAATAACGCCAAAAATTCACCTTCTGCATGAAGTTATAAGGCCATATTCTCTGAGTGTCTATTAATTAGCTGTATTTATTTAGAACATGCAAGTGATAAAATACCAGATTTCCCTGGGCATTGCAGAAAAGAGTTGTTCAAATTGAACACCAATTTATAGTCACAACATAATGTTTTTTGAGTAATTATTATCCAGACATGTTGCAATAAACAATAAAACTGTGGTAAGGGCTTCCTTTACTGAGTTGTTTTGTCTTAACCAGTTTTATCCAGCTTATTTGACTTAACATTATGATTTACCATATAATGTATACACTCCAAGATGAGAAACAATAAGCTTTTCTATAATTTGAGAAAACTATAATTGCAAGAATATTTAAATACTTTCAACTACTAAGTCAAAATAGAATATACTGTAATGAAGTTCCAAGGAAAGAAAATTATGTATATACACTGGCAAGTTTATACTCACTAACATATTCAGCAAGTAGGAAGGATAGGAGCAAGACAGCAATGGAAGGGACAAAGTGATTTACAAACAAGGAACCATACAATCTTAAATCCTTTGCCTTTAAAGTAAAACACATTTTTAAAACAGCCATCTTCACAAACTCAGCTTACCTTTGTCCACATTGAAAGGAAAAACAAAATACTTATCTTAAGGTATCTGAAAGTGCAAATCCCTGCAGAGAAAAAGTAAATGACTATATTGAACTTATTCATGTACAAATGCTAAAGGTCTCTCCTTAATTCTCAAGTGACACTCAGACTTGTGCTCTTCAGAAATTTCCAAATGAGTTCTTCTGTTCACCAAGATATTTCTATGTTAAGAAACTTCAATAAGGCACCTGGGATCAGTTAAATACTGATCCCAAATTACCTTGGTTTCAAGTTAACTTTTGTAAACTGGGATTCCTTTTAAGAGGAAAGTAAATCTTTTGGTGTTGAAAATAAAGGAATCTATGCTAAGAAATAAAACTATCACCTTGCCCCATTTTTAGAACTCAAATTCCAAAACCATAGCTTATTAATCCCAATACATTAACAACACTGTTTCAACACATTTAAAAATTTATACATATTATCCTTTTGTGTATGTAATGTTGCAATGTAAAATTAGCCCATTATAATTACACGCCCTGTTTCTTGGCATTTCCTATGAAGAATCATCCTGGGAAGCTTTTCTTTCATCTTAATCTATTATTTTCTTGTGTAGAACTACTTTAAAAGTTTTAAGAGAAATGTCTTTGTGACTCAGCTACAGCCCCTACAATAACTGTGTTTTCAGGTAATTTAATTTCTTCTGAGCTGAAAATACTGGTTAATGACCACAATGGACTAGGGACTACCTACAACCATACAAAACTAAATCAGTTTCAAAATCTCTTAGTAGCTGGGTGTGGTAGCACACACCTATTACTCCAGCATCATGAGGCTAAGGAGGACCACCAGGAGTTCAAGGCTAGCCTGAACTACATAGGGAGACACTGTCTCAAAACAAAACAAAACAAAACAAAACAAAACAAATCTCTTAGTGGGGAAATACTGAAAACATTCCTATCCTCTTGGACTAAATGTTCCCCACCTCACAAAATAACTTGCTTTGAATGCTGCTTTTCACACATCCAAAGGAATTATTACTAATGATTATTTTAATCTTATTTATGTTACTAAACTAACTTTTTTTCCAAAAGTATCATTGGAAATGTACAGAAGAATTAACAGAGATACAAAATTTCCACCTAGGCTGTAACGGCATTTCTAGTAGTATAGCTCTTTATTCAAAGGAAATGTTATTTTCCCTTTGCAGAGCAATAACAATATCTACTACTTCAGAATATTAAGTGTCTAAAGAAAAAAAAAAGATTTTTTTGTAGTTCATTATGCATCTCAATGTTAATTTCAACTTTAAAATTAAAATCCTACATCACATCATTTACTCTGGTATCAAAGGCTAACTATGAAATACTGGTGGCCCAGGTTACCTACCAAATTGCCTTGATAGATAAACTGAGATATTTATTCACCAATGTCAACAATACAGAAAAAAGATAGTGATTTCTCTGACACTAAATTATCATTTAAAACACATTAAAACTATAAACCAGTAAAATACATTAGGACCTTTCCTGAGATATAAAATTTCATTATATATAGTTATGTGAACGTTTGTGAGATACACAAGTTTTTCAAACTGAATCAGTACTATCCAACAAGTTAAGGCAAATTTATACTGCAAAAGAGAGGAACTTTTTTCCTTTTTAATTTTGAGACAGGATCTTGCTATGTTGCCCAGATTGGCCTTATCTCCTGGGCTCAAGCAATCATCCTGCCTCAGTTTCCTGAGAAGTTAGAACGACACTTTTTTTTTTTGAGACTAGGTCTCTCCGTATAGTTCAGACCAGCTTTGAACTCACTATGTAGCCCAGGTTAGCCTCAAATTTGCAACAATCCTCCTGCCTCAGCCTCCCAAGTGTTGGGATTACAGGTGCAAACCATCATGCCTGATGAGAATAACTTTCTAAGTGAACATCTATCATCATTTTAGTAATTATTTCTAACAAGTAAAACATTTTCCCCCAGTAAAATTTGATTATATTGTTCGGGCTCCTTGTTATATCAGGCTTACAGTGTGAACACAGATTAAAAGTCCTGGTTTTATATGTATATATCTATATTTTTCCTATTTACCAAAGGTATTCAATAATTTTTAAATGAACATTGATTTACACACATGCGTGTGCATGTATACAACATGCTATGTATTTGTTTGTATAATTTTAGATGGCTAAGGGAGTGCATTTTAGGTAGAAATAGGAAAGGCCATTAACATCCTAAAGTTTTTTGATCACTGTCAGTATAGCAAATGTCAAATCATATTACGGTTTGTAAGTGCTTAAAAAACAACAAATTTCAGTTCAGAACAAAAACATAGCCATATTTGGTGGAAGAATAAAATTCCAACCCATAGGTAGGTTATTATGTCAGTTAATGATTAAGAATATTTTACATACAAACATGAAAATTTGTTTTTCTTTTAAAATGTACGGTACACAGTTGGAAATATTTCTAAAACTTGAATTATTAGGTATCTACTAAAATAACCAAACTATAAATGGATGTGTACTTCTCACAAGTTCTAACTATATTTATAAACTAATTTCCATATCAATGAAGCTTTTAACTGAAAGAAGAAGCAAAAAGAAACAAAGAACCTATATTGTCTTTTTTCCATAATTTTAAGAAATAGCTACTTTCTCTCTAAATTGTCACCACAAAGGTTTCAAAAACAAAAAATTGGAAACCAATCTGATTCATATGGTTATGGATGTGAAATGGATGTCAGGCCTCAAAAAGGGTCATGAGGCAAATTCAAATGGGAACACAAAAATTATGCATTGAGCATATCCAGGGTAGTAATAAAATAATTTGGGGAAAAATACAGATACCACATTAAACAGAATGAAAGCTGTTAAACTCAAGTTCTCCTTGAAATAAATCTTATCTAAAAGAAGGGTTATAGAAAATGGGAATGTATGATTTTTGTTTTAATTAAACAATTCTGCTTCACCATAGAATTATATTGAAGTGCAGTCCAAAAAATGAAAAAAAAAATTCCTATGAATTAGCAGGAACAGTTTCCACAGCCTTTCACACTGTTAATAATTTCTTCTTGTAGTTTCTTCCTTTCCTCCTCTTTGGACACATTTTCTTTCTTTGGGTCCCATTTGGTGTTACCATGGCTCTGTACACGACTACTTTGTGTATGCCACATTTCCGAATAGATACTGCCAGAGTTAGCAAGCAAACCATAGTGGGTGCCACGTTCAGCTACTTTACCCTAAAAAGCAAATGTAAGGGAAATACAAAGAAAAGTCATTTCAAAACTAGTATAATAATTAAAAATATATAGTCATTTATACTTTTTTTATTTAAAGAAAAAATAAAAATAACAATAAGACAGTTTCAAAACAGGCTAGTAGGAGAGTAACAATAATACATTGCGCATTGTTATCTTCAAGGTAGTTATTCAGAGTACAAGATATATGCATGAAATATTGTCCAAACAATATTAGCACAAACCTTTCTTTTCAATGAACCAAGAGAAACTAACTATATAACTATCTTAACTATCTTGTGTATATACATATATTTTTTTCCTTTTTCCTTCCTTTCACTTTCCCCCATCACAGTTTCTCTTTTCTTTTGAACAGCTTCTTCCCAATTCACAGTATCTATTATATATTTTAGACCTTATTTACCTCTCAATTCCTCATTCATAGTATAAGTGGGAAAAACTGAGGTAAGAAATTTTCCTTCACAGTTGATCTACTCAGTCCCAGTGAAAAAACAAAAGGCTATGAAATTACAATGCCATTACCATCATTTAACTTAAATAAAATGCAACTTTGTTTTTAATTTTTCATTTTGAAACATACTTCAGATTTCATTTTGAAGAGCAGAAAGGGGAAGTTAAAAGTGTAAAAATGCGCTATTTTCTACAATCAGTAAATCTAATCAAAAGCAGTTATAGTAATTCAAAGGATTAAAAAATAATATCCTGAGTCCTTATGTGTACTTTGAAATAAAATACTGCAAGAAAATAAGGTTTACTTTTTCCAGTAGCTATTCTTGTTAACCATGGCTATTAAATTTAATGCTGCACAGATCTGGTAAACTCCAAACTCTGATCTACAATTAATTTGTCTCTCGACAGCTACTTTTCAACATGTTGGGAGACAAAGGAACTTTGTTATTTTTACTGGTATCCTTGGCTGATAGGATTTTTACAAACATATCCTTAAGGAAAATAACTAAAATTTGTCTATGTCCATGCCCGAGTACTATATTTACATATATACATACATATATATATATATATGTATATATATAGTATTTACATATTATGCACACATACATACACAAACACAAGATTCAACTGAAAAATATGAATATTCAAATTTTAAAACCATTATTACAGTAAAAGATAAGACATGTTGCCATTAATTTCTCTCAAAATAATTCCCCTTGACTTCAAAGGTACTTAACCTACATTCTTGCTACTTTTTAAAGCAGTTCTAGAAATTCATTTAAAGTCCTTAGTTTGTGGCTTCCTCAATGTCCTGAATTGACTTAAAACATTTACTATTCATGGTCACTTTGAGATAAGCTAGGAGTCACATGGTGCCATCCATAGTGAATAAGGTGGATGAGAAAAACTGTCATACTTTTATAATACTGCCTTTCTATTTGATGGCATTTAGCAGCCACATTCACCATATTTTTGATCACACGTCATAACAACATGAAAGAGGACTTCCAGAACTGTTTCAGACAGCAGCAACAATGAAGGGGTAAGTGTGTTCAAAGACAGTGAAAGTAATTTGAGGGAAATTAATAGCAATGTGTCTTCACTGTAATAATTTTTAAGTGGGAGTATTTATAGTTTACTGCTATTTCTTCACTTACTGGCTTCTAATATTAACTACTGATTTCCTATTATAAAAGAGATTCTGCATTCTTATACTATCCTACATTGCTACTGCCCCATTAGTCACTCTGCTAACATCATTTATGACATAAATTTTGCTTCAGTGTTCACTTTGCTACTTCCTGTTGACTCAAGTACTAGGATTTTTCATATATTTCTTTAGCTTTTTAATCTTCCTAGATTTAGTAACTGCTTCATTTTTCCATTTGTTTAGCTTTCTATATCACTAATGCAAATCTCTCTGAAGTTTGTGCCTGAATTATAAAACTCTTCTGTCAACTATTTTTTTCATAATCAATTATATTAGGTAATCTGTTAGTTCAACTCCTCCTTCCTGAATTCTGAAGTTTTATGATAATACACCTTGGTACGGGGCTTTGTTTCCTTTCTGTTCATTGTGGTAGATGTTAGTATTCCCTTTCAATCTGTGAACTCTTGCCCTAAAGTTAGGTTATACTGTGGGTATTCTTTGATAATTTCCCTTTATTTTTCTGTCCTCCTTTTTAGAACTACCACTAGTCAAACGTTAGATCTCTTAGAGTAATTCTTTCATTTTATCTCTATATTTCTTCTTTTTACTCTACTCTTTGGAGATTTCCTTGATTTTATTTTAATAATGACAATTTTCAGTTAAAAAGTATCTTGTTCTCTAGTTGTTCCTTATCACCCCCATTTTTAAATTTTGAAATGTTGCAAGAGTGAAATGATGAACATTTATGTATGTTTTTCTTAGTTTAGCACTATTTTTTTTACATTTGCTTTGTCTCCCTTTATATGCTCTCTCTATGCATACATCCAGTACATTTGTTTTGTCTCATTTTACACTATCTATACAGTATACATATTCTTTTTACAATTTTTTGCAAACCATTTGAGGAGTTCCTGAAATTATTAATACTTTACCTTCAAATATTTCATTAGTATGCACCTCTTTAAAAAAATATTCTCTTACACAACTGGAATATAACTATATCACACCCAAGAAATTTAGCAATGATATCATATTCTTATCTAACATGTAGTTCATATTCAAATTTTATCAATTGTCTGAACAATGTCCTTTATGTTTTTTCATCTAGGATCTAATCAGGACCAAACCACTGAATTTATAACAACTTTTGTGTGTGTGTGTGTGTGTGTGTGTGTGTAACATTAACATTTCTGAAATGTCTAGCCCTGGGTTTTTTTTTAAGCTCTTCAGTTTATATGTCTAGTTGTTCCTGGTGATTAGAACTAGGCTAAAAATTTCTGTCAGAAATAAGTGATGATGGGTCCTCAGTGGATTATTATACCATGAGGTATATGAGGTCAATTTGTCCCATATTTGATCACTTGGTTTACCAGACTTCTCTACTTTAACAGTATCTTTTCTCTTTGTAATTAAAATAATCTACGAGTTATACTGTATTTTCAAACTATGTGACTATTCTAGTCCCCAAAAGCTTTTCACCATATGGTTTTAGCAATCAGTGACAATTCTTATATGAAATAATTAATGGTGGCTACAAACTGATTTTCTAAATTTATCATTGATTATGCATGTTAGTTAGCATTCTTCTTAAAGAAAGGTTTCCTCCCTTTCCCCTTGGCACTTTTTGTTTTAACAGTACTATCATGGTTCTCCCCATTTCCCTTTTCTCTCTTTCCTCTTGCCTTTCTCCTCTCTTTCCCTTCTTCCTCTTTTCCAAGCCACTGTTCAGTATTTCCCCCTTTTGTACCTCCCTTTTCCTACATTTTCTTTTCTCTTTCCTTCCCTGCTGACCTTTCTGTTCACTCTTCCCCTCCCCACATTACCACTGCCTAAATTTTTAAAAATAGTATCATTATAGATGGTGAGATTAGTATTTTATTCAATATGTTGTAATTCATTAGTGTCACTACTTTTTTTGATGTTCTATCCCAAATTTGGTCAGTGACAGCCTATTCAAAATGATTTCTGTGTTGTGACATGCCTTCATTTCTTTTCTTGCCTTAGATGTTTCTCTGAGCAGTCCTGGTTATTTTCAGTAAGAAATAGTATTTAGTGTCCCAGATCTTTGTACCAGGTATATTCATTGCTACTTGGTGTTCATTGCTTCTAAGCCTTTTTAGCAAATAAGCCTATTCAATATTACAATACTTTTTACATAACATAAACTTGTACCAACAATACTGTTCCAATATAACACCACAAGAATCTTCTTCTTTGATCTTTCCATCATTTGTACCTTTTTTTCTCCTAAGTGAGATTACTAGTCCTAACAACATCAATGCACTTGTTCACATGCTCAGTCTTGAAATATACACAAAGTAGTTTTGAAATGGCTGCTCTCATAGGATATAATCACCAACAACAAATTTAGTTAAGTTGACATTTTCTTTCTTTCTTTCTTTCTTTCTTTCTTTCTTTCTTTCTTTCTTTTTTTTTTGTACATGGGATCAAACTTACAACCTCGCGCTTATTAGGCAGGTGCTTGTGTCACTGAGCTATATCCCTGGCCCAAGTAGACATTTTCTTTGGAATTATTTTTATCTTTACATTATATTCCACTAAAGGTATATATAATTGTAGTAGTATGTTCAAGAGTTACTTGGATTAACTCTAATTTTCTTCAATGTAGTATACAGCTTTACTTTTTCTCTGAAATCAATTTTTGATTTATTTAATTTTTTTTCTTTTGTGGTACTGGGGATTGAACCCAGGGCCTTCACAGTAAGGTGTATCGCCAGTATCTATTTTTTAAATTGTGAGACAGGGTCTTGTTTAAGTCCCTAAGTTGCTCAGACCAGGCTCAAACTTGCAATCCTCCTCCTTCAGCATCCCAGGGTACTGGGGTTACAGGTATGCATGCCATTCCAGGCTTAATGTTATTTTGAACATATAAAAACATTAACATGGTTCAAAAGTAAATGCTATGTAAGAAAGTAGACTCAGGAAAGTCTCATTTCCTTTCCTGTATCTTGCAGTCTTTTTGTGGCTCTATCTGATATGTAGCCAAGGGCTTTAGTTTCTATTTTCCCCTTCCTGAATTTCTTTTTACAAAAATAAAAACAAATACCTTTTTTGGCATCTGACTTATTCACAACATTCAGATCGTACACTTTTACAGTAATTCCCTTAGAAGAGATAAAGCAAGTTATCCCCCATGAACAGAAACATAAAATAAAAATGGCCATGTTTGAAAATGATCACTTTATTTTATGATATTTTTCTCTTAGACATAAAGGGTATTGCAGTAGTAAAAAAAAATATATAAATACAGCAAAAGACACTAAGCAAAGATTCTATTCAGAGTAAAAATTGACCACAGGAAACTTGTTTTATAGATACACCCTTAAAAACCTGCTTATATGATAAAATTTCATACCTATCTAATGAAATCTTTGGTTTAATATTCTAATAACGAGTGTGTTAATACAGTTTATCCCTTCTTGGAAATGACACACGTAGTTTTCGATAATAGGGACTAAAAATATAATTCTATCAGCATTCAATCTCACTCAATGTAAATTCTACATATTTTATTAGAAACAATATTTAAGTTTTTTGTTTCTATAACCATTTTCAATGCTTTTGAAATATTAAGTTTTAAAGTAAATCTCTTACCTGGTCCAAGACAATGATTTCATCTGCATCAACTACTGTTGACAATCTATGTGCAATGAAAATAGAAGTTCTGTGTTTGACCATATCTCTCATGGCACCAAGAATAGCCTGGAAGTTTGACAAGAATAGGGAAAAAAAGATATACCTATTAGGCAAATTAAATTAAAATAATCATACTTGTTGTATGGAAACAGAAAATGCCAATCTTTTATTATGTAAACTTTATCTAGAACCAAATACTTGAATTATAATCTTTATTAAGAAGAACAGAAAATCAAACAAAAAGTGTGGGTAAATATGACTATAAAGTTATGGGAAAATATCATTAAGATAGGCAACATTTCTATAAAACACAAAGTCTAAGAGAAAGTACATATCTTCTATATGAAAAACAAATAAACCTTCAGTGATTATAAACAAACAAACCATTCCAGTGATTATCACAAGTATAGATATATATATATTTATCAGTAAGAACAAAATTAAAATGAGGAAGGACTCAAGTGAGAAGATGCAGAGAAATCCAAAATAAAACAAAGAAAGATAGGGAGACTGGACATCTACAGAAAGAAGCACAAACACATTTGTGTATTTTGAAACTTAAGAAAATTCCATTTTCAAAGGCATCCTCACTTCTGAACACATTCTGAAATACAGTTTTTGTTTACTGCCTATAAAACACAAGAGAATTATACATATATTCAGCTATACATGTAAAGTTAGGTCTAAGCACCACTAGTCAAGTGAAAAAAGAAGTGTGGGGGATGGGGATAAGAAGACCTTGTTTTACTAGGGAAGACTGGTAATCAAGTATAGTGGCAGTACTAAGAAAAACTGGTGTTTGTGGTGATTCTTCTTTCTTATCTTTAAGAATTTAAAACTCTAAAATCCTACAGAGTGCTCTAGACCTTTTAAAAATGTCATTAAAATTTACTAAATCTTCTGGTAACGCTTTTCATGAGTGGGTCTCTGCAAATTCTTCATGAGTTATGTTCTCTGACATAATAAAGGTATGTGAGACAAGTAAAGAGAGGTGGGGTGGAATCTATAGACTGGCAGCCCCAGTGGGATACACAGACCCACAGCCCTGGCGGAACAAATGGACTCATGGGATGGTCCCTGACCAACTCCACAATTGTGGATTCTACACCCTGGCTCAGCCACTGTCAACTTGGGGCTAGCTCTGCATTGTTTCCCCTCTGTATAGGATAGCAGAAATGCCAGTAAAACAGCAGACCCAATATTGGAGAAGGCAAAAGTATAGAATGGGAAATTCAATATGGCTTACTAGAGGGGGAGGCTTACTCACAGAAGCTGAGGAAACATGCACTGAGAGGGAAGATCTGGAAAATACAGCATGGCTGAGTAGAGGAGAGAGCCATATTCTAGAGACTCAGAGAACATCAGCTAGAAACACAGAGGAGAAACTAACATAAATGAAGAGATTGGATTCACCAAACACAATGTGGTGTCCATGTCTGAATTCTAATTTGAAGAGTTTAATTCAAAGAACACTATTAGGAGACTACTGTAGAACATTCCACAAGGAAGAGTTAACTTCACTGGAACTGCACCAGTGGTGGATTAAAGGGTTACTGCTTCCAGAGTAGCCATTAACAGTCAACATTTGGTAAGTGACCTCAGATCACTGCTGCTGCCACAATTGCGAAATGAGAGCTGGTGGGGATGTCACTGCGGAAGGGCTCACTGCTTGAACCTGGAGCCACACTGCAGCTCCTTGGCTACAAGGCATGCTCCACAGTCAAGATCCTAGAGTAGATGAGGGAAGGACAGCCACAGGAGACGACCATCACTTGGAGATCAGGCTGGATGGAATCCTGCTGAGGGGCTAGAGCTGGTGAACATGGACCTGGCTTCTGCTGTCAAAGGTCAGGTTCAGCATAAGTTACACAAGACTAGAAGACCACATTGGTACCCTGCTTTCTCCACTGTACATGGATACCTGTTCACAGCACCCTTCTGGAGGTGAAGTGCCTGTCACCTTAGACTTCGGCACAAGCAGAGAAATATTTTGCTTTGAGTTCTGTACCTTATTCCTAGGCAGTGAAAAAAAGAGCCAGGCATCTAAAACAATAGAAAACCGTTTTTTCTTTTTTCTTTTTTTTTTGCTGTTCTCAACTTCGGTTCATTTTCCCATGTTGATTCCATATTTTCCCTTTTTCTTTTGTGTGTGTGCGTGCGTGTGTGTGTGTGTGTGTTTCTTTCGTTTGCCTTCTTCTTTCAATATAGTTTATAGCGGGTAAGGGAAATCTCCTCTATCCCTTTTTATTCTTGTACTTTTACCCATATCTTTTCATCTGATAGCCTCCTGTTTCTTTCCCTTTCTCTTTTTCTTTTTTTCTTCTCTTCCTTTTTCATTTGTCTCCCTTTAACTTTTTCTCTAATATTTCTATTAGTCATAGAATTCTTTCTCATCCGCACTCCCCACAATTGATTTTATACCCAGTTTTCCCTGTTATCTGCATCTACATATGTAATATACCTCTGCCAACATTATGATCCTTTGCCCTGCTCCTATTTCTATACCACACAGCAGAAGACTTAAAAAACAAACACTTTTTTCCCCTTTTCTTTCACCCTTTCTGTCACTGTCCAGGACCCAAATCCCTGTGCTTTATATAATCAATTCTATGAAATTATTGTTGAATGCTTTTTTCTAAATATTAGAGGAGACACAGCCATCACATTTAGTGCATATTAACTATAGATCACCACTTGGGCTATTATGATGCTTACACTATAACTGGATTTTGTGACAGAAATAATGAAACTGATGCAGCTAAAAACAGAATAAAATCAATGCTATTTAGCAACAAAAAAGTCAGGAGAAGAAAAACAAAGGATTCATCAATAGATAAAGATAGCAAAGATAGTAAATAACTCATCTCAGTAACATTTCTTAACATTAATAGCCTGAATTCTCCAATTAAAAGACAAAAATTAAGACAACAAATTGAAAAACAGAATTCAACATTTTACTGTATTCAAGAAACTCATCTAATCCAAAAGAATATTAATACTCTAAAAATTAAAGAATGAAAACTAATATTTCATGCACCAGGACCCACATAACAAATAGGGATAGCAATTCTAATATTAGACATGGTAAACGTCAAGCTAAAACCAATCAAAAGATGCAAAGAAGGGTACTATGTATGAATTAAGGGAATAATTCAACAAGAAATAACATTGATAAATATACATGCACCTCAAACTGAAGCATCAATCTTCACAAAACAAAAACTGCTGAAATTAAAAGATAAATAAACAATCATAAGAGGGAATTTTAATATCCCACTTTCACAAAGAGATCAACTAAACAAAAATTCAGTAAAGAAATTTCAGAGCTAAACCATGTACTTGAAAATATGGTCTGAATAGATATTTACAGAGTATTCCACCATTCTATAAGTATACTTTCTGTTTGGCAGCACACAGTACTTTTTCCAAAACAGATCTCATATTTGGCTACAAAGCCTGCTTAAGCAAATTAAAAATAATTGAAAGTACCCCATGCATAGTATCAGATCACTGTGCAATGACAACAGAAATCAGTAACACAAGAAATTTCAGAAAAGGCAAAAGCTCCTGGAAAATTAACAACATATTCCTAAACAACCAAAGGATCACAGAAGAAATCAAAAAGAAATTAAAAATTTCTGGAAGTTAATGACAATGACTATACAACAAACCAAAATCTCTGGGACACTATTAAAGCAGTTCTAAAAGGAAAATTCATTGTAATCAATCCTCACATTAGGAAAACAGAGTGTGCCAAAATAAATAACCTTATGAGAAATCTTGAAACACTTGAGAAACAGCAACAAAATAGCCTCAAACAAAAAATGAGGGAAATTTTAAAGATGAGATGTTTCTGCATATTCTAACTATATACAGGCACAAATTCCATACAATGAATACGATCATTAGTATATCGAAATTGTGCCAATAAACTTGATTTAAAAAAAGGAGAGTAGAAATCAATGAAACATATTAAAAAAAAAAAAAAAAACAAGAAAAATCAATGGCCGGGGGTTTAGCTCAGTGGCCTAAGCACCTGCCTGGCAGGCACGAGGTTGTGAGTTCAAGCCCCGGTACAAAAAAAAAAAAAAAAAAAAAAGATGTGGTATTTTTATACAATGGAGTACTACTCAGCTATTAAGAAAGATTGCATTGAGACTTTTATAAGTAAATGGTCACGACTTGAGACCATACTCATAAGTGAAATAAATCAAACCCACATGTGTAAATACTGTTTTGTCTCCCTAGTGTAAGAAACTGAAAAAGTATGTATGATCCAAAATCTATAATAAATACTATGGAAGGGTAAAAAACAGCCCAAAGAACACAAGTAACTGGGAAGGGAAAAGTGGAAAGAGGGAAGGGAAAAGGAAAAGAAAGAAATCTGTATATATGTATATGTAAGATAACTAAAATGAACACATTGCTGAACGTATTCGTTATTGAGAAAGAACAATTAACACTCATATGAATAGATCAATTTTACATGTCTATATCTGTTAATATAAACAACCATTTTAAAGATAACGATACGCAATATTGCAACCATTGTCGAGTTTCTATCATCCTGTTTTGTAAACCTGTAATGTTACTGTTGTGCATTTACTCTAGTCACTTGTCTGTTTTGTTTTTTGTCTTTGTTATATGTGTCTTTTTTTTTTATTCCACTTAAATAAAAAAAAGAAAAAAAAGGAAAATCAATGAATTGAAGAGCTGGTTCTTTTAAAGAAAAAAATAAAATACATAAGCCAGAATTACAGAATTATCAAGAGAAAAGTAGAAAAGACTCACATCAATGAAATTACAAATGAAATCGCAGCAGACACTGCAGAAATTCAGAAGATAGTGACAACTTTGAAAAACTGACTGACGCTTATGTAAGTTTACATGCACTTTTCTGGCACCACAAGTCTTTGATTACAACTGCACATGCAGACGACATTCGAATTGTAACTCAAGACTTTGGTTGTAAGTCAATGTAAAATTCTGGTCATAACTCAAGTTGTTTGCATGCGAGGGTGGTTGTAACTCAAGGGCTGTACTGTATCCTGGAATTAACCTAACAAAAGAAGTAAAAGATATCTATAAAGTAAATTACATTATTCTGAAAAAAAAAACAAGGAGAATGAAGAAGACATCAGAAAATGGAAAGATTTCCCCTGCTCCTGGATAGATAGAACCAGTATTGTCAAATTGACCATACTACTAAAACTGTTATAGAAATTCAATGTAGTTCCAAGTAAAATATCAACAGTATACTTTACAGAACTAGAGAAAACAAACCTAATATTCATATGGAAAGAGAATAGACCCAGAATAGCAAGAATAATTTTGGGCAACAAAAGCAAAGCAAGAGGCCTTGCAATAACTGACATTAAGCTATATGACAAAGCAATAGTGATAAAAACAGCATAGGACTGGAAAAAAATAAAACTGGTATGTGGATCAATGGAACACAATAGAGCGCTGATGGTGAACCTACAGCATGTGTGCCACAGCGAGTTATTTGTATCATTGAAAACTAAAAGGTTTGCCATCACTGGAATAAAGGATACAGAAACATCTTAGATACATTCAGTTATTCGATCTTTGACAAAGGGATCAAAAGCATATGTCAGAGTAAAGATAGCCTATGCAACAAGTGGTGCTAGGAAAACTGCTTATCTGTTCACAGAAGATTGAAACTGAATACTTATCTCTCACCACAGTCTCAATTAAAATAAAAATAGATCAAAGATCTAAACACTAAAATGGAAACATTAAACCTACTGGGAGATAAAGTAGGTAAAACACTTCAAGACATGTGTAGGAAAGGATTTTCTAAACAGAATCTTAATTGCACAAGAAATAACAGCAAAAAACCAACAAATGGAATTATATCAAACTAAAAAGTCTCTGTACAGCAAAACAATCAATTAGTATAGTGAAGAGACAATGTACAGAATGAGAAAAAAATTTTTGCCAAGTACTCCTCCAAGGACTAATATCTAGAATATATAAAGAACTCAAAACTAATTAAATCACCTTAAATGAAAGATCCAGTTAAATAATGGGAAACAGAAAGAACAGACAATTCACAGAGGAAGAAATACAAATGGCCAACAAATATATGAAAAAATGTTCAACATCTCTGGCCATTTATTGGTTTTTTGCTGTTATTTCTTGTGCAAACTTTAACAATGGTAACACTGCATCTTACTCTGGAAAGAATGGCAATCATTAAGAAATCAAACAATAATAAATGCTTACAACTGCACATGCGGCTGGTGTGGCTGGGGTGAAAAAGAAACCCTCCTACTTTGTTGGTGAGAATGTAAACTAGTACAACCACTATGGAACTCAGTATGGAGATTTCTCAAAGAACTTAAATTAGAAATTCCACAGGACACAGATACACCTTTCTGGGTACCTTACCCAAAGAGAGTAGTTAAGATATCAAACTTTAGTGATACTTGCATAGCAATATTAATAGTAGTACAATTTGTAATAGTTTAATCCTGGAAGTAGCCTGTATACTCATGAACAGATGACTATATACATGGTATCTACATGTAATGGAATACTACTCAGGTATAAAGAATGACAAATTTAAGACATGTGCAGGAAAATGGATGCATCTGGAAAATATAATGTAGAGTAAAATAAACCAGACACAAGCTTAAATACTACAAGGTATTTCTCATTTGAGTGAGGCAAAGGACAAACAAACAGAATAACAAAGGATGGTAGAGAGGACAAGGGGATGCATCTCTTGCAACAGGGAAGTGGTCATGAGGAATAAGGGCAAGGGGTGAAGAAAAGAGGAAGGGGAAATAAATAGAATAAAGATAAGCCATGTACAGAAAGTTAATAACCTCAATGAATGTAAACACTGTATGTCAACATGAGCTAAGATTAATAATATCGGCACAAATGAAAATTGAGATAGGGGAATTAGCTAAGGAGGGAAGGGGGAAGGGGGAGGGGATTAAAAAATAGAAAATAAGCTGTATTATGTACATGAACCCATTCCCCAAGATGACTGTGAACTGCATGTACTGCAAACATACAGTAATAAAATAAACAATGTTTATTTAAAAAGACTGTTGGTAGTGAGGCACAAAATTAGTGTGTAGCCCACTGGCTGGGGAAGCAGGAATGACCTGTGAATCACACAAATTCAGTGCACGTGCCATGCTCTGCTCCTGGGACTGATCATAGAATGCTATGTTCAACTCTTGGAACAGTTCAAACAAATTTTGGATAGGATAGTGAAGAGTGGCAGATACAAAAGACAACCACCACTGAGCTCTTGGCGACTGTGTTTCGTCTCTCACAGGGTCTATCTAGTCTTACCTTGAGGAGCTCTCACCCTTTTCCTATTTTTAATTGGCCCACACTCACTCTGCAGAGCATGTTTCTTTTCCTACCATTAATAAATGCAAAACCTTGCTATCTTTTGTTCTTGTCTTCATCAATTCTTTGATCAGGACACAAAGAACCTAGAAATCACCTCTAGAAAGGAACGACAGCACCCTAAAAGCTGGTAATAGTAGGACTTTTAATCTGTGGTAGTATGATACATTTTTAGATATTAAGTTCTTTTAAGTAGGTTCTTACTGTTCTCATGAATGCGATCTGGTTGGGCTTAACGTTCACTCTAACATAAGAAATTCTCATGCTAATCAATTCACTTTGAAGTGAAATTGTTTAAAATATGCTGCTACTCAAAGAATATGTCCTCAGACCTATGTTCACATGCAACTTTTATGTCACACAGCCTCTAAAGCTGAAAGTAGACCTTTCGATATTAGGTTTATACTAATCACTAAATTACAAGGTAGGTGAACAGAGGCAACTGATAACACCTGCCTATCTTCAGTTCTAGATTAAGGGGAATTGTTCACGAAATTATCACTGCAGTTGAGACTTTCATATGCAATGTGAAAATGTTGGTATAAATTGTAAGATAGCTTTAGGAGTATTATCAGGACCTTAGTGTCACAACCTCTTGGTGTTTCACAACACATCCTATGGAATGAATACAAATTGATACTAGTACTGATGGTTGTGTGTGTCTGACTTGCATTTCAATGAGCTGCTCCAAGATGAGTGAAAGGTTTCTTGGTGTGTATTGTATCACAAGTATTACAATCACTTACATGACTTGTAATAATGAATGTAAATGGCAACGGGAGAAAGATTAAAACCCTCTTCTTTTGTTGGCGTATTAGGCAATTTGTACAGCTTTAAAAGATAAAAGGGTAATACAACAACAGTATAAGGTGCCAACAATTCAAAAAGAAGACCCATTTGCAAATATATTTAACAATATAATGTCCAGTTCAACTCAACCTGGCATTCTTAGCATTAATGCTTGCCATATGGGAAAAAAAAGGTTAGGTATTTCGCTCTATAGCACCTTCTTTTGAAGTTCAACTAAAATACAAAGTAGACATTTTCCTAAAACTTCCAAGGAAAAAAGCTAAACATTAAAGTGCTCTATATTTTCTTCATATCGTTTACCTCTTCAGTAATTGAATCTAATGAGGAAGTAGCTTCATCATAAACAATGACTGGGGGATTCTTCAAAATGGCTCTTGCAATTGCCACTCTTTGCTTTTCTCCTCCTGGTAAAGAAAAATTTTAGTTTAGAGAAACATAATAGGGAAATGAATCATCTTTTGTAAGTGTCTTTAGATGGTGAGATCAAGATGCAGTGAATGGTGCTCACAAGTACCACACAACGAAAAAGCAGATTCATAAAAACTTAATGGTGTGTTTTTATCCATCTTATTCACTGGATCTGGCACCATGTGACTTCTGGCTCTTCTACAAAGTCAAAATAAGCATGAAAATTTCAGTAAACATTTTGAATCAATTCAGGACATTGAGGCAGGCACAACAGTGCAAATAGAGACATTAACGAAGGAGGACTTCCACAACTATTTCAGAAAGTGACAAGAGCAATGAGATAAGTGTGATCGAAGCAAGAGAGGAGTATTTAAAAGAAGTTAATAGAAATGTGTCTTTGGCTCTAATATATTTCTAAAATTAAAACATTCATTGTATTTTTTATCATGTATCATTTTGTTTATAGTATTTACATTGATTATATCCACCAAGTAAAACGTTTAACATTTCCTTGTACTTATCATTGCTCATTTTACAGTGTTGTGGAGTCTAAATTCATGTATGGTATCTTTTGAAAACTATATTACCATGAATATATACGTAATGTTGAAATCTGACTTCGTGGCAGGCAAAAAGTATGAAAATGAGAAAAATGAAGATAACAACTGTAATTGTTCTTATCAGAAATAAGCTCATTATTTAAGTTACTTTATATCATACTCTTGAGGAACAGCATTCTCAGATAAAAAAGTCAATACCTGACAATCAACAAAGCCAAACACAAATTCATTGGAACCCTGAAAGCTAGACAACAAAAAATTATAAATATCTCAATTTACATCTTAACATTAAAAACTACCATTTGGCCAGATTTTAAAGGATGTTGATTGATAAAAAAACTAGTATTTTCACAGCATTCTTCAAAATTAAGTGTATATACTAGATATTTCTTACTTTCTATTTGTTACAGGATTCTAGCATAAAAGACTGTTAAAAACTACAAGGAGGCAGAAGCCCAGAAAGGTTAAATGATTTGTTCAAGGTCACAGAGCAAGTCTCAGCAGAATTTAGACTAGATGTGATCTGACTTCTATGTATAAAGCATTCCTAAATACAGAAATAAATATTTAGGAAATAGTTGTACACTAAATAAACAGCAAAAATATTTAGTGAAATAGTAAAAAAAAATAAAATAAAATAAAAAAATTAATTTTCATCACTGGAACTCCAGCAAGTCTAGTTATTATTGGTTACATAAAACTATAGTTGACATTAGGCCTGTTTATTATTCATCTTTTTAACTTTTAAATCATTTAGCACAGTAATGTGTACATAGTATGTATCTAATAAATATTGTGAATTAGGAAGCTGGTATGTAAAGAAGAGGAATGGGGATTCACTAAAATTTATGCCGGGTATTCTTTATTCTGTTTTTGCCTTACCCTCACCCTAAATCTATACATTTCCTCCCTAAACTAGAATGAAGAATATAAATAGAGGATGCAGTATATTTGTATAAACTTCATCAATACATACTTTAAAACATTAGATATCAACATCCTTTTGGAATTCAAATCATTTGGGGCAAAGAAACACTTCTATGAAACTTCTAAAAAATACAAAATCATCTTAGGAAAATTCATTCTTAGCCTAGCATTCTTAAATAGGAAGATAACAGCCTCTAAATTTTCTTTATCAGCAAGCTATGAGTGAAAAGAAAAAGAATGGGATCAAGTATAAGAAGCCTAAAGTATTTAAACATCCCCTAAGAAATTATGGAAGGCACACTACTCATTATGAAATTACTTCTCCCTATCCTTACTGCTTTCTCAAGTGAATAATACTCTTGGCTTTCCTTTAATATGAACATTATGATTTATGAATTAAACTGATCTATGTGGACTTATATCAATAATATAAATGGCTCCAACAAAATAGTCTCAAGGGAGTATAGGAGTGGGAGGTAGATCTAAAACTATTCATCACCTGAAAGCTTGAGTCCTCGTTCCCCTACTTGGGTATCATATCCATGTGGCATTCGAAGAATTGCATCATGAAGTCCAGCTAATTTTGCCACTGCATAAACTTCTTCAGGTGAAGCACTGATGTCTCCATATAAGAGATTATAGTAAATAGTATTATGGAAGAGGACAGCATCCTGAAATTTTATATATACACACACATATATGTAAGTTCATTACAAAAATTTGAACAATCATAAAGACAAAAGTTCAACAGCCCCTTTGTTCACCCTCATCCCTGCAACTCGATTTGTTTTCCTAGACCTAGTTACCATGAATAATTGGCTGTGTGTAATTACAGATATTTTTTATTCTTTATATGCCTAAAAATGTTTTTATGAGTGTGACCATGACTTCCAGCCTCTTTGTTGTTATTGCTCTTTTCTTTTCTCCCTTTCATTTATTTCTTCCTTCTCTCTTTTTCTCCTCTCTTCTGAACCAGTTTCCCAAAGTTAGCATGATGCCCTTGTACTCAAGCCTTATTTCGAATCTTTTCCTCTGTTTTCCCCTAACTCCTTTTAAATTTTAACCCCTGAGGGTAAAATTGACATACTAAGGACATACATACTGCATATAATTTTCTGGTCTATTTTAGATTTTGATATATAACCACAAATCCAGTTCATATGGTTAAAGGTGGCAAATTAATGGTTACCTCAGTTTTTGTCATATTCTAGGCTGTGGTTGGTGCTACTATTATTGCTGATGATACCACTTTAGCCAAAAGTGACATAATTGTTCTAAACAGCTGTTCTTTCTGGTTTTCTAAGACTGAGATTGAGTAAGGGTCATAGAAACTACCATAGGACAGTGCCAAAGAACCAGGGGCTGGACCAAACAGGCAGCAACTTCTCATCACCAACAAAATGAAGAGGTAGGCTCTTGCAACAAACTCAAAACCCAAAAGCCAGTCTCACCTGGAAAATACCTCTGGGAAGTTGTCATTTCCTAAAGGTTCTAAGTACTAGCAATAAAGTAACCCAATATAGGCAATTTATAAGCATCACCCCAGGAATTAAATTTAAAAAAGAAAAGAAAAATAAATGAGAATACATTTAAACAAGATGCAACCCCAGACATCCAATTCATCAAAGGCAAACTCAGGGGTCAATGAGGTAAGACAATGCAAAAGTCACTCACATGGCCTCTCTGAAGTGGTAACAACCAAGCAATTGAATGAGGCTCTAGAAAAAAATCAGCTCAGAAATAATCTCTCAGATAACTGCCACAATGGAAACCATGCTTAGTGACTGTAGAGCAGATACAGATTTAAAAAAAAAAAGAGCCTAAGAAAATGATGTAAGTGAGGAATGTCCAACATAGAAAAGAAATGGAATCCATACAACAAATTCAAGCAGATATCCAGGAGAATAAAAATTCCATTGAAAGTATCCACAGCAGAATGAGCCAATGTGAGGGCAGACTCTCAGATACAGAAAATAGGCTTACAAATAGTGATCATCAAAAGAAATATTTCTTAAAAACAGCAAGGGACCATGAGAAATCAACCGAGCAGCTAATAGATGATGTAAAGAAAAATAACTTAAGATTGATTGGAGTCAACAAAAAAGGCAAGAAATAACACAAATGATATTTAAAAAAAAAAACTGTTCACAGACATCATGGCAGGAAACCTCCCTGGTAGGAAAAAAGAATTTGACATACATATAAGTGAGGCATATAGAACTCTAAATAATCATGATTGAAAAATAAACAATCTGCAGTCAGGCATACCATAATCAATATTCCCAGAAATTCAACACAAGAATAGAATCTTAAAAGCTGCTAGGGAAAAGAAACAAATCACCTGTAAAGGAAAGCCCATCAGAATCACAGCTGACTTCTCAGCACAAACCTTCAAGTCAAGGAGAGCTTGGAGTGAAGCATTTAAAGGAAAGCAACTTCCAACCCAGAATGATGTACCCTGCAAAACTATCTTTCAAAATTGATGGAGAAATAGGATACTTCTATGACAACACCTGAGGAAATTTATGACCATCAATCCAGCACTCCAAAATGTTCTGAAGGACATTCTAGAAAGAGATAACAAGAACTACAACTCCATGAACCTCAACAGAAAGAATCTACCAGGCAAGGCAAAAAACTAAACAAAGAGAGGAAAAAGGGAGCCAACAACAGGAAAATAACATGACAAGGATAAGTCAATACATATCAGTTATAACCATCAATGTTAATGGTCTCAATTCGCCAATAAAAAGACACAGACTGGCAGAATGCATCTAGAAGTAAGATCCAACAATATGGTGCATACAAAACACATTTAATTCAAAAAGAAATTTATAGAGTGAAAGTAATAGGATAGAAAACAATACTCCATTTGACAAGAACCCAGAAAAAAGCAGCAGTAGCTATTCCATTTGCAGACAATGTGAATTTCAAGCCAAGACTAATTAAGAAAAGACAAAGAAGGTCACTACATCCTGGAAAAGGGAACAATCCAAGAGGAAGAGATAATAGTCATAAATATGTATGAAAGAAATATCAGGGAACCCAACTATATAAAACAAATATTAACGGACATAAAATAATCAAATAAGCACTAATACGTTTGTATTGGGGAACTCAGGACTCCTTCTGTCTCTCAAACAGAAGCTTTCTTTCTCTCAATAAATATTCTCCTCTAGAAAAAAAAAAAACAGTTGCATTGAAGGAATCTCAATACCCAACTGTTACAAAAAGACAGATCAGTTAGACAAAAAAATCAACAAGGAAATATTAGAACTGAATCAAACTTTTGAACAAATGGACTTATTAGATGTCTACGGACCATTCCATCCCACAGCATCAGAATACACATTCTTCTCAGCTTCACAAGGGACATCCTCTAAAATAAACCACATGCTAGTTAATAGAACATGTCTAATAAGAAGGAAAATACGGAAGAAATGGACAGATTCCTAGATACATATAAATCACCAAAGTTGCATCAAGATGATATGAAAATCCTAAACAATCGAGTATCAATAAATGAAATTAAAGACATAATTAAAAACCTATCAACAAAGAAAAGCCCAGGCCCCGATGGATTCACTGCTGAATTCTACAAGAAATTTAGTGAAGACCTAATACCACTACTTCTCAAACTCTTTAATGAAACTGAAAGGGAAGCAATACTCCCAAATTCATTCCTGGAAGCAAGCATTACTTTGATTCCAAAACCAGAGAAGGACCCAACTAAGAAAGAATTACAGGCCAATCTCCCTAATGAACATTGATGCAAAAATCCTTAATAAGATACTGGCGAATAGACTGCAACAAATCATCAAAAAGATTGTACACCATGACCAAGTGGGATTCATCCCTGGGATGCAGGGATGGTTCAACATATGGAAGTATATAAATGTAATACATCCTATTAACAAAGTCAAGTATAAAAATCATATGATTATCAAAATAGATGCAGAAAAAGCTTCTGACAAAGACCAGTACTCATTCATGATAAAAACTCTACAGAAAATTGGAATAGATGGTCTCTATCTCAATCTGATAAAAGCCATTTACAACAAACCAACAGCCAATATCATACTAAATGGACAAAAACTGAAAGCTTTCACTCTAAAATCAGGAACAACACAAGGATATCCACTCTCTCCACTCTTATTCAGCATACTCCTGGAAAGTTTAGCCACAGCAATTAGACAAGAGAACGAAACAAAAGGAATAAAGATAGGAAAGGAAGAAGTTAAACTAGCATTATTTACAGATGACATGATACTCTACCTAGAAGATCCCAAAAATTCCATCAAAAGAATTCTAGATTTAATAAACAGATTTAGCAAGGTAGCTGGTTACAAAGTCAATACGAGAAATCAATAGCATTCTTGTACATGAATAACAATCTCACTCAGAGAGAAATTAAGTAAACAATACCTTTTACAATAGCATCCAAAAAAATGAAATATTCAGGAATCAATCTAATGAAAGATGTAAAAGACCTCTATACTGAAAACTATAGTACTCTGAAAAAGGAGACTGAAGAGGATACTAGAAGATGGAGAGATATCCCATGCTCTTGGGTAGGAAGAATCAATATAGTGAAAATGGCCATACTTCCAAAACTGTTATACAGATTCAATGCAATACCAACCAAAATTCCAATAACATACCTTACAGAACTAGAGAAAACAATCCTAAAATTCATCTGGAACCAGAAGAGACCTAGAATAGCAAAGGCATTCCTGCGCAACAAAGACAAGACAGGGGGCATCACAATTCCTGACCTGAAATAATACTATAAAGCTACTGTAATAAAAAACAGTGTGGTACTGGCCAAAAAACAGACCCAATGATCAATACAATAGATTAGAAGATGTAGAAACAACTGCACACACACTCAGGTACCTTATCTTTGACAAAGGTGCCAAATACATTCAATGGAAGACAGCCTTTTTAATAAATGGTGTTGGAAAAACTGGCTTTCCACATGCCGAAGATTAAAACAGGACCCTTATCTTTCACCATGTAGTAAGTTAAAATCCAAATGGATTAAAGATCTCAACATTAAAACAGAAACATTAAATCTGCTGGAAGATACAGTAGGTAAAACTTTCGACTAAGGAATGGATAAAAAAGATGTGGTATTTCTATATAATGGAATACTATTCAGCTATGAAGAATGATAAACTAGACATTTTCCACTCTTAAATGGATGTGCCTTGAAAATATACTTCTCAGTGAACTAAATAAGTCACACGTTTGTAACCATCACATTGTTGCACTTGTGTGACGAACTGAAAGAAAAAAAAATATATAAATATGTAGTTAAGGTAGTTAAAGAAAACGAATTTTGAGTGAAAAGTAGTTTTCACAGGGTCATTTTCAGATTTCATTTTCAATGCAAAATGTTTTTTTGAAAATAGAGCAATCATAACAAAAAAAAAGATAGCCATATAGCTGGTTTCTCTTGATTCACTGAGGGGAAAGTTTTGTGCTAATAATTTTCTGGACAATGTTTCATGTCTATATCTTATACCCTAAACAACTACTGTGAATATAACAATATGTAATGTGTTGATAATTGTTACACTCCTATTGGCCTGTTGTGAGATTGTTTTACTTAATTTCTTACTTTTCTTCTGTTTAAAATAATAAAAAAGAATATGTTTAAGTAAGTACAAAAGAACTAAAATAATCCCATGCATATTATCAGACCACAGTGCAATGAAATTCGAAATCAATGGCAAAAGAAACCTCAAGAACTTCATAAACACATGGAAATTAAATAACACCCTCCTGAACAACCAATGGGTCACAGATGACATTAAAGAAGAAATTACACAGTTTCTACAATTAAATGATAATACAAGCAGTTCTAATGATAATTAAATGCAGTTCTAAGAGGGAAATTTATAGCAGTGAATACCTGTATCAAGAAAACAGAGCAAGTGAAAATAAATAAATTAATGTTGAACCTCAAACTTCTAGAAAAAGAAGAGCAAGCAAGTCCAAAGCTCATACAATGGAGTAAATTATAAAGATCAGAGCAGAAATTAATGCTTTGAAGACTAAGAAAACAACACAAAGAATCAACCAATCAAGAGCTGGTTCTTTGAAAGATTAAATAAAACTGAGAAACCCTTTGCCAACCTTATCAAAAAAAAGGAGAGACTCACATCTACACAATTAAGAATGAAATGGGTGAAATCACAGCAGACCCTGCAGAAATCCAGAAGATCATCTATACCTCCTTTGAAAACCTGTATTCTAATAAGATGGAAAATGCAGCAGAAATGGATAGATTTCTACATACATACGAATTACCAAAGCTGATTCAAGAAGATATATAAATCCTTAATAAACCAGTATCAGCCGGGCACAGTGGTGCATGCCTTTAATCCCAGCACTCGGGAGGCTGAGGTAGAAGGAGCATTGTGAGTTCAAGGTCGGCTTGGGCTACAACACGAGCATAAGGCTGGCTAGAGCTACATAGTGTGACCCTGCCTCAAAAAAACCAGGGCTTGGAGTTTGGCTCAGTGGCTTACATGCCTATCAGGCAGGTGCGAGGTTGTGAGTTCAATTCCCGTTGCCGCAAAACAAAAAAACAAACAAACAAAAAAAAACAGTATTAATCAATGAAATTGAAGATATAATTAAAATCCTACCAACAAAGAAAAGCCCAAGCCCTGGTGGATTCACTGCTAAATTCTGCAAGAAATTCAGACAAGACCTAATAGCTCCACTTCTCAAACTCTTTAATGAAAATGGAAGAGGAAAAGTACTTTCAAATTCATTCCCGGAAGTACCATTACCCTAATACTAAAACCACAGAAGGGGACAACTAATAAAGAAAACTACAGGCCAATCTTCCTAAAGAACATTGATGCCAAAATCCTCATTAAGATACTGGCAAACAAAATGCAGCAAATCATCAAAAAGATTATACATCATGACCAAGTTGGATTCATCCCAGGGATGTGGGGATGGTTCAACACATGAAAATCAATAAATGTAATACATCATATTAACAGAGCCAAGGACAAAAACCTTGTGATCATCTCAATAGATGCAGAAAAAGTTTTTAACAAAGTCCAGCACTCATTCATGATAAAAATCCTGTAGAATACTGAAATAGATGGTTTTTATCTTCATCTAATAAAAGTCATCTATAACAAACCAACAGCCAACATCATACTAAATAAACAAAAACTGAAAGCCTTCACTCTAAAATCAGGAACACGATGAGGATGTGCACGGTCTCCATTTTTATTCAACATAGTTTTGGAAACTTTACCCAGAACAACCAGACAAGAGAAAGGAATAAAAAGAATAACTATAGGAAAGAAACAGGTTAAATTATCCTTATTTGCAGCTGACATGACACTCTATATAGAAGACCCTAAAAATTCTATTACATGACTAAAGACATGTTTTTTCCCAACACAATGGGGGCATTATATACAAACTAAAGACATGTTTTTTCCCAACACAATGGGGGCATTATATACAAACATTTTTTTGCAAATTGCTATTTTCACTTAACATATTTTGGAGATTGTCCATGTAAATAACAGAAACATACTTAGTTCTTTTTAACACCTTTATATTTCATACTATAGATATAGAATAATTTACCCAATCCCCTATTAATGAACATTAATGTAATTAACACATTCTTGTTAGTATAATGTTGCAATAAAAGATCATTACATATATGACATATGAATTCCTCAGAGCCAGATACAAGGTCTGGGGTGCCACACTACAGGGTGTGATCCGCCTAGCCGGCTGGGTCCCGGAGGTTCCGATCCCCACCCACTAAGGCGGAGGGCCCAGCAACACACTCCAGGAGGGCGTCCTCACTAGCTGCGCAGAGGATCGACTTCTACCCAGTCCAGCATTTCAGCACAATCCATCACGAGAAGGCCTGGACAGCCTCAAAGGACACAGAGGTACTGAGCCCAGCCCAGTCCAGAGCCCCAGAGCCGCTCATCAGGGAGTGGCCAGCTTAGCTGCAGTGCCTTAGAGAACTTGAGCTTTGCCCATCAGAGAACAAGGCGTGAGCTCCATTATTCAGGGAGGCAGTCCCATGGCAGGTCCTTGAGGCTGTGAACCCACCCAACCAGGAGCAAGGCCCTGGCACTCTATGCCTGGGACTCGCCTGGGCTTGCCACATGCTCCAGAGGATCTGAATTCCTCGCAGACAGACTCAAGTTTCTGGTGGTGCCATACTCCAGGGTGTGCTCTGTCTAGCCATATGGGGCCCGGAGATTCCAAACTCCACCCAGCCAAGTTGAAGGTCCAGTGACACACCCCAGAGCTGCATCTCTGCTAGCCAACTGGGTTGTGGGAGTTTTGAACACTACACAGCCAGGTTCTAGACCACGGCAACAAGCTCCAGGGGTGTGACCCTGCTAGCTACAGGGAGGATACAAACTTTGTCCAGCCCAGCATCACAGAGTAACCCAACAAAGTATATCAGGGCAACACATGGACAGCCTCACAGACCATATAACACAAGGGTCCAGTGCAATAATTTGGGGGTGTGTCCTGGCTAGCCACAGGGATACTGGAGGACTGAAGCACTACCCAGCACAATGCTCTAGGGTATTCCATGAGAGGGTTCCTGCCCAAGCACACAGATCCCAGAATACGACAAAATGAAAGACCAAGAAACAGTCTCAATCCCCCAGTCCACTGAGAACAAACCCAAGAGACACTTAAACAGAACACATTGGGAGTCACACAACTGAGATTTCTGAAATGACACCAAAGGAAGTAAAGAAACAACTCCATGAAGCTATAAACTCAAATCAGAAATAATCTCTCATCTAAAAACTGAAATGACAATCATTATGAAGGAAATGCTGTGTGTATCTAAAGAAGATCAAGATAACAAAATAGAAGAACATAAGAAAATGTTGGCAAATTTCAAAGAACAACGTAAGACACAAACAGAACGCATGAAACAGATTCAAAGGGAAATTTAGGAAATGAAAAATGCCACAGAAAGTTGGTAAAACCATTTGAATGAACCTGAAGATAGAATCTCAGTCCTCGAAGACAGTATGGAAGCTTATGATCATGAAAGAAAAGATCACTTAAAAATAAAAAGAAACCAACAAACAACAATTCAACAGCTGAAGATGATACCAAAAGAAATAAAATAAGATTAATAGGCATCAGTGAAAAAGTAGGGGTCAATACTAATGACCTGGGAAGACTATTTGCAGAAATAATAATAGAAAATTTTCCAAACATGTTAAGAGAATCTTATATACAGGTAAGTGAGGCATACAGAAGCCCAATTAATGATAACCAAAATAAATCCTCACCCAAACATATAATAATTAGGGTATCAGAAATACAGTACAAGAACAAAATACTAAAAGCTGTCAGAGAAAAGAAACAGATCACCTGTGAAGGAAAGCCTAACAGAATCACAGTAGAATTCTTCACATAAACCTTTAAGTCAAGAATAGCTGCAGTGAAATATTTTAAATCCTGAAAGAAAACAACTTTCAACCCAGATTGATATATCCTAAAAAACTATCTTTAAAAATTGATGGAGAAATAACATACTTTCATGACAAAGAACAACTGAAAAAAATTATGGCCACCAAACCAACACGACAAAGAGTACTGAAACACACTCTAGAAAGACACAAAGATAGCTACAATCTTAAGAACAACAGCAAAAGGAAACCAATAAGCAGGGAAAATAATTAAACAGAAAATGTAGAAAACCAACAACAGAAAGATATTGTGACAGGGATGAGTCAGTGCATATCAGTTATATCAATCAATGTAAACGGTCTCAACTCACCAATAAAAAGAAACAGACTCGCAGAGTGGGTAAAGTAAAAATATCCAACAATATGCTGTGTAAAAGAAACACATTTAACTCAAAAGGAAACTCACAGACTAAAAACCAAAGGCTGGAAAACAATACTCCATGCAACAGGAACCCAGAAAAAAGCTGGGGTACCTATTATGTTTGCAGACAATGCAAACTTCAAACTGAGAATGATCAAAAGAGATAAAGAACGTCACTACATACTTGTTAGGGGAAAACTTCAACAGGAAGAGATTACAATTATAAATATATATGCACCGAATATGGGAGCACCCAACTATATGAGACAATTCCTAATAGACATGAAAAACCAAATAAACCATAATACATTTATAACAGGGGACCTTAACACCCCATTTTCACAGAGAGACAGATCAACCAAACAAAAAATCAGCAAACAAATAACAAAACTAAATCAAACTTGTGAAGAAATGGACCTAGTAGATGTGCACCGAGTATTCCACCCATCAACATCAGAATACACATTCTTCTCAGCTTCACATGAGTCATTCTCTAAAATAGATCATATACTGGTCCACAAAACATGCTTAAGTAAATACAAAGGAACTGAAAGAATTCCATGCATACTATCTGACCACAGCACAGTAAAATTGGAAATGAATGACAAAAAAAACTTACAAGAACAGCAAAAACACATGGAAATTAAATAATGCTCTCCTAAACAACCAATGGGTCACAGAAGAAGTTAAAGAAGAAATTAAACAATGTCTACAATAGAATGAAAATGCAAATACAAAGTAACGAAACCTGTGGAACACAATGAAAGCAGACCTCAGAGGGAAATTTATAGCACTAAACTCCCACATCAGAAAAATGGAAAGATCACACATAACCTAATGATGCAACTCAAACTTCTACAGAAAGAAGAGCAAGTCAATCCAAAGCCCAAAGAAGGGAGGAAATTATAAAGATCAAAGCAGAAAGTAATGCAACTGAAACTAAGAAAACAATATAAAGAATTAATGAATCGAAGAGTTGGTTCTTTGAAAGAGTAAATAAAATTGATAAACCCCTAGCCAACCATATCAAAAAGAGGAAAGAAAAAACTCAGATTCATGCCATAAGAAATGAAAAGGGTGAAATCACTACAGACCCTGTGGAAAAACAGAAGATCATCTACACCTACTTCGAAAACCTTTACTCACATAGATTCGATATACAGAAGAAATGGACAGATTCCTAGAAACCTATGAATTACCAAAGGTGAATCAAGAAGATGTAAAACTGCTGAATAACCTAATCTCAGCTAATGAAATTAAAAATGTAATTAAAACCCTACCAACAAAGAAAAGCCCGGGCCCTGATGGAAACCTTGTTGAATTCTACAAGAAGTTTAGGGAAGACTTAATGCAACACTCCTCAAACTCTTCAATGAAATTGAAAGGAAAGTAATTCTCCCTAACTCATTCCTGGAAACATGTATTACCCTGTCTTGGTTACTTTCGCTCATTGCTGAGACAAAATACCTGGCGCCCAAAATAAGGGAAGGAAAGGTTTATTCTTACAGTTTCTTGGGATTTTCAGTCCATTAGCTAGCTCCAAGTCAGCATGGGGTGGCGGGGCTACCGTTCATGGTGGCTGCAAGCCACAAGGTGCGCAGGCAAGAGAGAGAAGGATGGAAGCAGAAGACCCACCTTCCCTTACACTGTATCTCAGCTCCACCCCTGGGCGTGTGCCAATCCCAGTGCTAGACAACAAACTCAACACAAGCACAAGACTCAGTCCCATCAAAAGTATGAGGACTTGCGGGTACACAGTATTACCCAACACATACCCTAATACCAAAACCAGAGAAAGATCCAACCAAAAAAGAAAATGACAGGCCAATGTCCCTCATGAACATAGATGCAAAAATCCTCAATAAAATACTGGCAAATAGAATACAGAAAGTTATCAGGAAGATTATTCACCATGATCAAGTGGGATTCATCCCAAGACTGCAGGGAAGGTTCAACATATGCAAATCAATAAATGTAATACACCATATCAACAGGGCCAAGGACAAGAACCACATAATCATCTCAATAGATGCAGAAAAAGCTTTTGACAAAATCCAACACCCATTCATGATAAAAACCTTACCGAAAATTGGAATAGATGATCTCTACCTCAACCTGATAAAAGCCATATATCGTAAACCAACTGCCAACATCTTACTAAATGGAGACAAACGGAAAGCTTTCAACCTAAAATCAGGAACAAGATAAGGATGTTCATTATCACCACTCCTAGAAAATATATTTCTGGAAATATTAGCCAGAGTAATTAGACAAGAGAGAGAAATAAAGGGAATAAGGATAGGAAACGAAGAAGTAAAATTATCATTATTTGCAGATGATATGATACTCTACATAGAAGACCACCAAAAATCCATTAAAAGATGGCTAGATGTAATAACCAAATTCAGTAATGCTGCTGGATACAAGGTGAACACTCAAAAATCAATAGCATTCCTGTACACAAACAACAAAGTCACTCAAAGAGAAATAAGGGAAACCACACCTTTCACTATAACAACCAAGAAAATGAAATACTTAGGAATCAATCTCACAAAGGAAGTAAAAGATCTATACATTGAAAATTACATTACTCTAAAGAAGGAATTCGAAGAAGATTTCAGAAAATGGAAAGATATTCCCTGTTCATGGATAGGAAGAAAAAACTTTGTAAAAATGGCCATTCTCCCAAAATTATTATACAGATTTAATGCAATCCCAATCAAAATACCACTTGCCTACCTCACAGAGCTAGACAAATCATCCCTGTATTTCATCTGGAACCAGAAGCGACATAGAATAGCAAAGGCAATTCTGGGCAATAAAGGTAAGGCAGGAGGCATAACAATCCCTGACTTGAAACTATATTACAAAGCTACTGTGATAAAATCAGCATGGTACTGGAATCAAAACAGACCTGAAGATCAATAGAATAGGTTAGATGATATAGCCACAGCTATAAACACACTCAGTCACCTCATCTTTGACAAAGGGGCCAAACATGTACATTGGAAGAAAGATAGCCTCTTTAACAAATGGTACTGGAAAAACTGGCTTTCCATATGCCGTAAACTAAAAGTAGATCCATGTCTATCACCATGTACTAAAATAAAGTCAAAATGGATCAAAGATCTGAATATTAAAAGATAGATACTAAACTTACTAGAAGACAAAGTAGGTAAAATTCTTGATGACACAGGAGTAGGCAGAGAGTTCATGAACAAAAATCAAATTACACGGGAAACACTTCCCAAAATCAACGACTGAGGTCTCATCTTACTAAAAAGTTTTTGCATGTCAAAGGAAATCTCCAAAAGAGTGAAAAGAAAACTCACAAATTGGGAAAATATCTTAGCCAACTGTCCATCAGACAAAGGACTTGTATTTAAAATGCATAAAGAATTAAAAGAAAACAGGCCCCTAAAATTCAAGGACCTAATCCAAAAATGGGCATCTGAGATGAATACACACTTCTCAGAGAAAGAAATACAAATGCCAAATAAATCTATGAAAAAATGTTGAACATCAATGGTGACTGGAGAAATGCAAATTAAAACAACACTGAGATTCCATCTCACTCCAGAAAGAATGGCCACGATTAAAAAATCAAGCAACAACAAATGCTGGAGGGGCTGTGGGGAAAGAGGAACTCTTCTCCACTGTTGGTGGGAGTGTAGACTGGTGCAACCACTGTGGAAAGCAGTGTGGAGATTCCTCAAGAAGCTAGGATTAGAGATCCCATTTGACCCAGCTATCCCGTTTCTGGGAATTGAAAACATCATACCACAGTGATATGTTTGTGCACCCATGTTTATAGCAACCCAATTTGTAATAGCCAGATCTTGGAAACAACCCAAGTGCCCTTCAATCAAAGAATGGATAAAAAAGATGTGGTGGTATTTTTATACAATGGAATACTACTCAGCTATCAAGAATGATAGCTTCAAGACTTTTATAAGTAAATGTACATGACTTGAGACCACACACTTAAGTGAGATAAATCAAACCCACATGTGTAAATACTGTATTGTCTCCCTAGTGTAAGAAACTGAAGCAGTATATATGATCCAAAATCTACAATAAATACTGTGTAACGGTTATACACTGCTCAAAGAGCAAAAGTAACTGGCAGAGGGAAAAGGAGGAAAGAAGGAAGGGAAAAGGAAAAAGACACACATCTGTATATATGTATTCTAAGATAACTAAAACAAACATACTGCTGAATGTATTAGTTACTGAGAAAGATCAGTTAATACTCATATGATTAGATCAATTTTACATGTCTATATCTGTTAATGTAAACAACCGTGTTGAAGGTAATGATATGCAATATTGCAACTAATGTCAAGTTCCTATCATCTTGTTTTGTAAACCTATAATGTTACTTCTGTGGATTCACTGTTGTCATTTGTTTTTCACTTTTGCTTTTTGTCTTTCTTATATGTGATTTGTTTTCTCTTACATAGAAAAAAGAACAGTAGTGTATAAATACATTGCATTTAATAGTGTCTGAGGTTGTCAATTCCCCAAATCTTCAAAATTCTTGGATATTAATAATTTTTAGCTGTTGTTATTTTTGGAGGTGGAATATGATTTTCATTTAAAGTAGCACTTCTCTAATTAATGAGGTTGAAAATGGTTTCCTATATTTCTAAGAAGTTTTGATATTATAGTTGAAACAGAAAACCAAGAGTTTATTATACTACTGTAATATACTATAGTATGGTAGAATACACAGTTTTCTGAAAAAAGTTAACAAATACTAACTGAAAAATCTGAAAACACAAAAATGTAAAATAAAAATCAATTAAATATTGAACTTTCTTCATGACTTTTGCTAAATGATATTTTACCTATTGCTGCCACACATAAAAATTGGATAACTACATGAGATGATGAACATGTTACTTGTCTACAGTAACTACTTTACTACTTAAAAAAATTGGGGCTGAGGGTTTTGGGGATCAAATATAGGGCTTATGCACTAAGCTATATCCCCAGCCATATTGTCAATGTTTAATTTTTAATTTTGAGACATGCTCTTGCTAAGACACTAAGTTGTCCAGTCTTGCTGGAAATTGTGATCCTCTTACCTCAATTTTCCCATTTTACTATTTATAGGTAACTTATACCTCAAGTATATACAATACAATTCATAAATTAGAAAAGCAAAATAATTTATAATCAGCATGCAGCAAAAACCATTAGCGTTTTGGTGTATTTACTCTTATCTTTTATCTCTACTAGCAAATGTATTAATGTACTATTAAAGTTGGGGTATATTGTTTGCTATCCTCCTTTTGAACAAATTTTTTATCTGCATATTGTTCATGACACTTAGCACTCTCTAACAACACAGTATTTGTAAATGGCTGCACGACATTTGGTACTGTAATGTTTTAGCCATCTAGTTATGTTTTGAACATTCATATCATTTTCAACTTTCGTTATTATAAACAATGGTGCAATGAGCATTATTATATATACAAAGTTGTTCATATTTGTTTAATTCCTCACTAAAATTTCCTACAGGTAGAATTACTAGAACAAAGAGTTTGAGTACTTCTCAGACACTTCACCAATATTCTCAATTATCTTACCAAGAAAGCTGTATCCTTCCACTAGCAAAACAACAGACTTACACAGCTTTGCCCAAGCTGGATATTTTGAATTTCAAAATCTTTGTGAAACTGACAGGTAAAGAATGGTTGTCTTGTTTTTCACATATATTGCTAAGGTCTTCAATGAGGATGAGTATCTTTTCTTTACTGACCTTACATTAATTTTCCTTTGTGAATAAAACTTTTTATTTTTCGAAGGGATGAGAATAATCATTACAGCAGCCAAAAGAATGACAGGAATCTAGTTCTATGAATGATGACTCTGGCCCTGTTACAGCCCAGTATCTACTTCACCCGACAAATAGTTTAGGTGAGTATTACTCAACACAGGCTATAGACAATCTATTAGAATCACCTAGGATACATATTAAAAATGCAGGTTTCTGGGTACCCATATTCAGAAGAAGAGTGTCTGAAAAAGAACTGGAATTTCAATAATCTCTCAGGTGACTCTTGGCCACTAAAATTTCAGATTCTCAGTGAAAAGATAGGACAGAGAAGAGTGTCTTTTACAAGCTATGTTTCCCTGTCCAATCACTTTCTCATAGTCTCTCCCTTTCTCTTTACCCATTATTTTGGTCTGTTTTCCCAGACATTTGATTCTGGCTCCACTAACCAACTTTCTAATAAATACTAGCTGGAACTAATTCTGAGGTCTCTATAATCTTTTAACATAACAATTATCACATCCTATAAGGTTATCTACTTATCTTGTCATATCTTACTTTGAATTTACTCCCCCCTATACACACACACAGTCACCTGGCAAATACTAAATGATTACTATGTGTCAGACACTGTGCTTAGTACTGAGGGCATAGTGGAGAAAAAGGCGCACAAAACTTGAGGGTATCAGCCAAACTACTTAATTATAAATTCACTATGTCAAAAGCTCTTCAAAATTACAATAATAGTTTCTGTTTACTAAACAATTATGTGAAGGATATTATGCTTGGTATTTTATATATACTAACTCTAATCTGTAATAAAAATCTTATCCTATCAAGTAAATGGTATCTCTATTTTAGAGATGAGGAATCTAAGGCCCAAGGCTATAGAACTTTTAAGGCTTAAAGCTTGGATTAATATCTAGTTCTGTTGGACTCTAGTTCTATGCTCTTCCACTTACTATGCTATCATTCGATAGCACAGAAAATTTTGTACTATGCACATTTTCTATGTAGGTTGTTTTTTTTTCCTTTTCTCTTTTAAAAAATTCTTACTGTATAAGAACTTCACCTGTGGGACCTAACGCTACCCACTTTATTATCATACGTTGACTCCTCACATTCAAATTATTCTAGTTACATATCTCCCAATTCAATACATCTTCCAAAACTTGTATTTTTCTGTTTTTAAATACCTGAGGTACCACTCCCACTGCCCTCCGAAGGCTTTCCAGGCTCACTTCTTGTATATTTTGACCAGCAAGGTAAATACTACCTTTTTGAGGCTCATAGAAGCGAAACAACAGCCTCACTATTGTGCTTTTCCTGAAATTGGAGATTAGGAAAGGTTATTTAGCTCCTATTGGCATTAAAGAACCCCCATTTTAAACCATAATAATCACTGCATTAGGATAAAAAATTCACATTCAGAATTATTGATCAACAATGTAGAATTGCATAAATAACTAAATTACCCACCCTGATCCACTACCTCCTACGATGGCCACTTTCTTTCCTGCAGGGACTTCAAAAGATAATCCACTAAGGACTTTCTGTCCTTCAATGTATTCAAAATGCACATTATCAAAGGCTATCGTAGCTGTCTGTGGTGTGATCTGAATGGGAGATGCCATTGCTTTGTCCTAGTAGGGAAGAGAAAGAAGAAAATCACCACTATATACAGTACTTTGATTCTAACTATGTAGACAATTTTTTCAGAGATAATAAAAGGAAAACAACAGGAAAGGAGGAAGTTCATACACTTGGAATTAGAATACTTCCAAGAATGCTTACAAAGATATTTTTTCCAGTCCTCACTGCTAAGGCAAAAAATCATGAATGTTTTAGATTGCAGGGAATGTTTAGTAGAGGGTGAGATGAGGGATGATGACCAGGGTAGTATGGAGCGAAGATGTGAGGAGAGGCAATCATACATTTCATATCATTATTAGCAAAAGTAGATTCAGTATAAGTACAAATTAAACAAAATTTCTAGATAGAACATTCTTTGCTAACATTGTAATTTTTTGTCATAGAAGTAAAAGCTATAACAACCTCAATACATACAGCACCCTCAATTCCTGTAATAGAAATTAAGTCTGCTAACATGATGACAGAAAATATTTCCCTAGAATAATCCAGTATTAATGGAATGATGCTTACATACTTTTAAAAAGGTACTACATAAATTACTTACTTTAATTCGGGTGTCTACCTTGAGCAGAGTAAACAAAGTGTTCATATCTATGAGTGCTTGTCTAGTTTCTCTATATACAGTTCCCAGAAAGTTAAGTGGTAATGAAAGTTGAAAAAGCAGTCCATTCACCATAACTAGGTCTCCAACAGTAAGGGTACCTTAATATGCAATTGGCAGAGGGGGGGGGAGATATTTTAGATGAACACAGAAAATTTTATAGTTTATTATTATGAAATCCAGTTCAAACTATACATAATCAACAACTTGCAAGCCAACTCAATTGCAAAACATTTGAATCTACAATTTAGGTAATATATTAAGTTTTGGTTCTATGTTAAGCAAAATGGAAAAAGCCCATGTTATATATAACACACAAAGAACGCTTTAAGTAAAGAGAGAAATGGGAGGTTTAAAAATCTGTCCTTTCTTCCCTAAAACACAAACTGCACTTTCTTTGTAATATAAAACAGAATTTTTTAAATAATATATTTAAAAATTTTAGCAAATGGATAGCATGCCTGATAATGATAAACCTCATACTAATGTTACAGTAAGTGAATAAGCTCTAAATGAGGTGGGGGGGTTAGGAAAAAAAGGCATGGATATTATTTACTTCTTAAGTGCTATACCAATGAAAACCTAATAGAAAAATTATAAGGTTATTGTTAATTACAGAAACAAGACAGCTTTTATTTTAGACCTTTAGACTAAACACTAAATTAATGGCATTGCTTTCAAGATCTACAACAGAAATTAGATATACTAGATGTTTAAAAAAAGTTGTTTTTGAAAGAATCAGGCTTCCAAAAGGTACAATAGATATTGTGATAATGAAAGGGGAAAAAAAGTATTCAAAAGGAAAGAACAACTGGGATAGGGGAAAGGAGAAAAGGAAGAAAGGAAAAGATTATATGTATATAGGTATACATATATATGTGTGTATGTGCGTGTGTATATGTGTGTGTATATATATACATACATACACACAAGATAGATAACTATACTACTATTCCATTAGTTCATCAAAAAGAACTTTGTGCTTTCTTGTTTGAATGTTTGATCATTTTTTTCATGTCTAAATCTTATAACGTGAACAACTGCTTCTAAGATAACAATATGTAATATATTAACTAGTGTTAATTTCTTACTATTTAAAAAAACAGTCAGGCTGTAGACCTATAAAATAATCAGTCAGTAAAACACATGCTGATACAAAAAGGAAAACACTCCAAAAATGCTAAAACCGTTTACTGAACATTCTAATAAATAAGAATAACATACACATTCCTTTCATTAATCTTTCTTTGTAAAAGTTAAAAGTATATATACCAACATGATAATCACAGGTCCATTACCTGCCATAATTCCTTGGCTGGCAAGCACCATTATAGTTGTTAAACCAACACTGAAAATAGCACTTTGGCCAAAGTTCAGCATAGCCAGAGTAGAGGTACTTTTCAGTGAAGCAGTCTCATAGGTCTTCAAAAATCCATCATATCTCTGTGCTTCATATTTTTCATTGTTAAAATACTACAAAATACACACACATATATATAAGGATAGGAACTATAGACAAGTATAATTGAAATATATTCTTTAAAGTGATTAATATATGTTTCATCAGATTTCATATATGGCTACAGTTTGTAGTGGAGACTTCATTTTAAAAACTGACCTTCGACATATTGGAATATGCTACTTCTGCAGTTTTCTACAATGGATTATATTTGAAAAGACCACAAAATTCATCCAAGAAACATTTACTAAATTTCTAGATAATCTGAACCTAAATCTAAAAAAAAGGGATTTCAATGAGATTTCTTTCACAAAACCTTTTCCTGATTTCCTGAGATTTAGAACCAACAGTTCTCATTGCCCTCATCCATTTAATTCTTCTTGCTTAGTCACCTGTATACTTACTTTAACTCCTGCAGTATATAACATTCAGAGAGGGCAGTGATTACACTGTAATCACTTTTTTGTTACCACCCTTCCCCCTCACAACAATTAGTACAGTACTTTGCAAATGAGAATTCAATAACTATTTGAAAAATGGAAAAATGAACACAGATGAAAGAATTAATGAAAAACACTACACTAGGCACTCTGAGGGATAAAAAGAAGATCAAGAACTTACGCACCAGTTTGATTAACTTAATGTCCTTCCCGAGTCAAGATGCTAACCATGTATTTATGATTATTTATAAATTAATTCAGAAGGTAAAATTCTAATGTTGCCAAACAAAAACTGAAAAGACAAGGTAATTTCTAAGTAAAAGAAAAGCAAAGTAATATAATTCCACAACAACTAGAGATACTATCCTGATATAAACCTGTTAATTTACAGCACCTATTAAATTAAATGGTAGAATAATTACTATTGCTGTCTGCAAGGCACAGGAAAGTATAATGAAATATATTACCTTCACAGTTTCATAATTCAGTAGTGAGTCTATAGCAGCATTACCTGCATCATTATCTGCTTTGTTCATTTCTATTCTAAATCTAGTTCTGTAAGACAAAGATTTGTACAGGCATGAAATGTATGTCATAAAAGTGTAAATAATTTCTAAGTTTCAACTGGCCTCTGGAAAATACCATACCTCCACCGTGTGACTGCAACTGTGAACGCTGTATATGCACCAAGTGTTCCTAGGGTTACCAATGCGAACTGGGCACCGCATTTGTAATACTGGAAAAAGAAGTCAAAGAAAAAATGAGAAAAAGTCGCTGTTCTTGTCAAACAGGTTAAAATATACAACAGCAAATCTCAGTCAAAAGTATTAATATGATGATTGGAAGTAGGGTATGTCAATCATGGATGAAAAGTCAAATGCTTTAGATAATTTATTTTAGGTAATGTGAAAAGAAAGTCAACCTGTACTTGCCACATTTATACTCCTATCAGATGTGATTATTTAAACAGTACACTAGGCTGAAGAGGATTAAAAGGTATACAGTACATGCTTTTTAACTATAAAAACTGAAATTGCCCTAAAACGGTTAGTAGAAACAGGCATTCTGAGTGTATTACACCAATGCCATATACAAAAATCTCTGCTAAGAACACTTCACAAACATTAGTTAATCTCAATATATGTATAGCACTAAATAGTTATTTACAATAACAACATGATAAAGAACTTGGGCAACGCCTTGAAGCTTGAGGCAAACTAATTTAAAAAACTGCTTAATCTTTTTGGCGTCACAGAATTTCACTTTCAAACCCACCGGCATGCAATAGCACAAGAGCTTCAAATACTTAATTGTTACTAAGAATGTAAGAAAAAAAGTTTTCTATGAAATATGCTTTACTTACCAGAACACCACTGACAAGCATCACCTCGAACATGATAGGGAGAAGATTAAACACCAAAGCACTCAGGACAAAACTGATACCTCTTGTCCCTCTGTCAATAGCTTTAGATAAAGCTCCTGTCTGTCGGCTCAGGTGGAAACCAAGATCCAGGTTGTGAAGATGGAGAAAGACATTTTTGGCTATTCTTCGGATTGAATTTTGTGCTACTTTGCCAAATACTGCATTTCGAACTTCATTAAAAAATGCAGCTCCAGCTCTTGATACACCATCTAGCAATACATTAAAAAGAAAACAACTGGGTATAAAAACATTAGAATCGCAAGACGGTAAAATGGCAAGAGCTCAGAAAATATACAATGAATAATTTAGTCTATATATCACAGTATATTTACACTTAAACCTAGAAATCATCTACCCTAATAAATACTACTTATCTTTCCATCATCATGAAAACTTTTCAGTGTTAACTTCTCTTAGATTCAAGACATTTTCCAATTCAAATACTTTTAATAAACAGCCCATACAGCCTTATTGTGAATAAATGTATAACATTCGTTGAAGTTTTTTACTTAATTAAATTATCTCAACTAACAAATGATAAGATTGAGATTCTGAAAAGTGAAATGGCTTGACAAAAACCATGTCCCTACGCATGTCTCCAGAGTCTAGAAAATATCCTTCTTAATGCAAGGAGCCACATAGCATTATTTTCTGCTCTTTTCAAACTGTAGATTTGTGCCATAGGTTTTTAAAAATATATTTTTGCAAAGCATTAATGTACATACACATCATTACTTAGCTATTTCTATTTAATAGCTAATGGTACCATACTGGAAAGGTTGTTACAAATTTAATATTTATATTATTTTTTCTAGAATATGGAAAATGCTACTGCTACCATAGAATTTTCACAAAGTATATCATATAATGAAATTTTAAAAAGTACATATCAAAAGGAATCTCACATAAAATAATAAACATCCAAAATGCTAAGTTGTGTTTGTAGTGAAAAGGTCATCTGCTCAAATATGATGAAACCTTATTGAAGAAAGTCAACACCTGTAGGCAGATTAAAGAATCACACATACAGCCAATCAGAACTGCTGTTGCCATGGTTGCAACTGTATTTGGTGCATCACTCATGTTCAGCATGTTTCCCGACATCTGGTTGAGGCTATCTACAGCATATTTAAACATGAAAGGAACGATGATATTCATGGCCTAAAAACATAAAAACATTAATTACCCACATGTAAAATGTTTATTTATAAAAGTACAAATATGCACCTTAAATTGGATTTATGCCAATTTTTAGATATTAACCATTTATTTATATTGGAATGATTTCCCCAATTTACAAAGATAAAATCTTTGGTGTTAGAGTTTTCATGTCAGGATTTCTATATCATACTGTCATGCTAATATTCATTTATAACCTATGTGAATTGCTCAAATGCTCCTGGTTCTATAATATTATTCTTGGTCAGCCATTCCAATATGCTCTCTCTCTCTCTGAAATCTGCATTCTTACAAAGTTCATGGCACTTACAGGCAAAATGCATTATATCACAGCTTTTTGTATATGTAATTTCCTTTCCTACTACATCCTTGAGGATCTGTATCACAGCTCTTTTTGTCCCACCTATGTTGAGCACAATGCCTTGCATATCGTAGGTATTCAACAAATAGTTAAAATAATTAATTCGCAAAAATGGTAAACTGAAATTATAATGCAAAAAGTATCTCAAAAGCTGGTAAATTACAAATATCAGACGTTGGTTCTGTATTGTAAAATGAAACAAAACAACAAAACAAAACTGTAGCTCTATTTGCTCCACAAATATTCCAATGCTACACAAAACAAAACCCACTGAATACCAAATTAAACTTTCATTAACCTATATCTCCATGAGGATGGCAAACACCAAAAGAATTTTTTTAATTCAGAGTATAATACTATCATATATACAAGGCAAATATTAAATTATTCACATCCTATGTTTTTTGTAGTTATACTATCAAAAACATCAAACATCATTTAGGAATAGGAAGTTGGTAGACTACCAAAGTTTTTCTGATGACCTAAATTGATACACAGTAATATCAAGCAAAAACAATTCTAGATGGCTTAATAAAAATATAGAAATCCCAGTTCTCATTCTATTACTGTGCCACTCATCTTTGTTGAACCTAAGAATTACCAACAAGCCCATTTAGCAATAACTGATAAAAGCTATGTAAATCTTACCAATCAATATTTCAAGGTAATCTACAGAACAGTTCTTAGCAACCAAACAGGTGCATTAGCTTCTATTATCTTGTTCTAAAGACCTATATTGCTTTCGTTGTTTTGTTTTGATTGGTTTTACTCTATTTTGTTTTGTTTGATTTTACGTCTGATGGTATAGGCAGCAATTTTGAAGATGAAAAAGATATGATAGCCATTGCTGATTTCCTATTATCTTGTTTTGAAGTCTGTATAACTTTCATTGTTTTGTTTTGATTGGCTTTATTCTGTTTTACTTTGTTTGGTTTTATTTTTTGTAAAATAAAAGAAAAAGAACAGCGTTAAAGAGCCAGGGATATAGCTCAGTGGCACAGCGCCTGCCTAGCAAGCACAAGGTCCTAAGCTCAATTCCCAGTACCAAATAAATAAATAAATAAATAAAACATTAAAATACCCAGTAACTGTTGGAATGTTTTCCAGAATGTAACATTATGAGATTTCTTAAAACTTTAAGATTTCTAGCTTCCAAAATATAATCTAATACAGAATTATATGGTAGTTCCCCAATAGTATAAATCCCTCAACTCTGTTTCTCTTATAACCATACAACCTGAGGCTCTTCTCTTGAAATAGTCTCCTATCCCCTCTCTAGCTGTCCACTCTTGGAAAGCACAATTTAAATCCTACTTCTTTCATAACGCTGTCTTTGAAATTTGCAGCCAGTATGGCACTCTTCATTTTCCAACCCTTACCTTCTTTTATGGTTTATACCTCAGTATTTATTATTCTTATGATCTATGTCCCATTCTTAGTACACATACATACATGATTATACTGCCTTCTTAAGCTAAGCACAAACTTCTTGTGGAAAAACAAACATTTTGTGAACAATAGCTATGGTGTCAGGTATTTTTTAATAAAGATAAGAGCTGAAAGAAATAACTATTATACAAAATGGGTATCATTATTATAGTTGCATAATATGGTCTATAACCAGATGAGGGTATAAACCCAAGAGCCTCATGTGGTCATAGACAGAGTTTCTGGGTGGTGACTAAATTATGGGGACAGTATAACTGAGTTTTCAGGAAGTGAGGCCTGGTCAGAAGGGGCAGGTCACTGAGGGTGTGACTTGGTAGGGCATGTCTCCCTCCCTGGTGCCACTCTTTGTTTTCTGTTCCCTAGCCGCCATGAAGTGAAGAGTTTTTCCTCTGTTATAGCATTCTGCCATGGAGCCAGAAGACTATGGACTGAAACTGTGAACCAAAATAAGCTCCTCCTTTAAGTCATGACTGTTAGGTACTATGTCCCAGTGATGAGAAGGTGACTAAGACACTGAAGAAACCCAGGTTCTACAACATATAATGACTTGTCTCAGCAGCAAGGCTGAAATTAAAATCCAGGTTTGACATTTGAAATAAGAACTTGTTCCAGTACATCATAGCTATGAATATGTTAGTAGCCTCAAGTGAGGAGCCACTTTTTGGCCCCTGAAATGGATCCTTTCAAATGTATTATTTAAATCAGGAACAGCTGTAAAGTACATAATATTTTAAATAAATCCGAGCAGATCCCAGGTTTTCCATATAATGGGGCCACATCCCTTCATATGTATTTAAGTGTGCTTTTTAAAGGATAAAAAGTGATAGCTACAGCTAGCATGCAATTCTCCTAATTAGCAACTGATTATCTTTGCTATAGTTATAGTGAGTGATGACTGAAACCAATATATCACGAATCAAGTTATAAAATTTTACCTTCTTGAAAATGTTTTTTGGGTTTGGTCAAATTTGGGAATGTCCCTGTAAGTATACAGAATACATGAATGTCATTTGTACTGTATTATTATTGGCAGAAAAGGCATAGTTAGCATTGTGTTAAAAATATGGCACTATCTCTAACTGAATACTGTCATTTTTTCCAAAAAGGTTTTTAAAACGGAAAGAAATATACCATGCATATTAAAAGGAAAGAAATACACTAAAAAATGAAAAGTATTACTATGTGTAGATACTCTCATTAGTACTTATATACAGGTTTCATTGGTCTTGAGGTATGTGATGGATGGGAAGTAACAAATACTGGTTTCTCCTAATTCTCTTTAGCAGAACTAGACTTAAACTACCCAAAATAAGAGTTTTTAACCAAAAAACTATTTTGAAATCATTACAGATTCATGGTAGGATGCAAAAGTAGTACAAAGACCTGCGTACCCTTCACTCACCATCTCCTAATGATATCATATATAGCTACAGTTCAATAGCAGAACCAAAAACAAAACACCAGCATATTACTGTTACTTAAACATAGAATGCACTTCATTTGCAACATTTTTTTTTGGTAGTGGGGATTGAACTCACGACCCTGCACATGCCATACAGGCAACTTGTGCCATGGAGCTAAATCCCAGCCTCATCTATTTTCAACATTTTTAATGTGCTTCCATATGTGTTGTATGTTTGTCTACATGGGCTTATGTAATTTTATCTCATGATTAAGATTCATAGAACCACCAGCACAATCAAGATACAGACCTATCCCATTACCACAAGAGAACCCCCCCTTTTGCCTCTAGTCTCCATGCCTGGCAACCACTAATTTGTTCTTGATCTGCATAGTTTGGTCATTTTGAGAAAGTAATATTTATGGAATAATAAAGTATATCTTTTGAGATGGGCTTTAGTTTCACTTAGCATAATCTTCTTGAGGAACATTCAAGATTGTTGTATATATCAATGGTTCATTCATTTTTATAGCTAAGTATTATTTCATAGATGTATCAGAATTAATTCAATCATTAGTCCCTGAAGGATATATTTTTATTGTTTCCAGTTCTGAGTAACTTTGAATAAAGATATTATGAGAATTCTTATACAGATGGACATAAGTTTTCATTTCTCTGGGACAAAAGCCTTTTAATGTGATGCTAAATGATACAGCAAGTCTACACAGAACTTTTTCAGAAAATACCAAACTCCTTCCAGAGTGGCTGAAAATTTTATCGCATTTTATAATAATCAGTAAAGTATGAGTGACTCAGCTCCTCTGCATCATCACCAATATTTGCCACTGTCACTACTTTTTTACTCTGAGACTATTAAAATAGGTGTGCAGTGGTATCCCACTGTGATTTTAACGAGCATTTCCCTAATGGCAATGATGTTAAACATCTTTTGATGTGTTTATTTGCCATTTGATCTCCTCTTTGGTAAAACATCTGCTCATAATTTATGTGTATTTTATACTTGGATTCTATTTTTCAGCTACTGAATTTTACGAATTCTTTATATAATCTAGATAAAAGGCCTTTGTTTGGATATGCTTTTCCTAGTCTATTGTATCTCATTGTACTGAGCAGCCTTGAAGTCCATCTTACTCAACAGTAATGAAGAGTTTCTTCTCCCATGACTCATGGAGGCTGAGGTAGAAACCTACACTTGTACTCTAGCTGAAGTAATAATGCAACAACCCTGCCTCAGTGAAGCAATTTCACACTAGGCCTACTAAACAGAAGATTTACATAAGATCTAGGGTCCTATAACATAATACCCAAACTGTCTTGGTTTCACTCAACAAACAATTATGACATCAATCTAAGTAAAAAAATACAATCAACAGGGACTAAATTCAAGGTGACACAAATGTTAGAATTATGTGGCAAGGATTTAAAGTATTTATCATAAAAGTTTTTCAAAGAACACTTATGAAAGTGCTTGGAAGAAATTTAAAAAATAAATGTCTAAGCAAATAGAGGACATCGAAAACCAAATAAAAATATAATAATTGAAATATACAAACTCAATGGATTAGGTTACAAGGAAGAACAGAGAATACAGGACAACAGTTACATTAAAAAATGCTCAGTATCACCACTCAGAGAAATGCAGCTCAAACTGCAATGTACTCTAGTAAGAGTAATTATTATCAGCCAGGCATGGTGGTGTATGCCTGCAATCCCAGCACTAGGGAGGCTGAGGCAGAAGGATTGCTGCAAGTTCAAGACCAGCATGGGTTACAAAGAGAGCTCAAGGCCAGCCTGAACTGCACAGTGAGACCGTGTCTCAAAAGGACAAAAAAAAAAGAATTATTATTACAAAACGACAAAAGATAAGTACCGGTGAAGATATGGAGAAAAGAGAACCCTTGTACACTTTTAATACAAATTAATGTACATTAGTACAGCCACTATATAAAACAGTATAAAGCTTCTTTAAAAATAAAAAAAAAAACCTGTTTTTATGCTTTTCTACCATAAAAAAAGAAATCCTACTAGAGTATAGAAGGTGTAATTGAAAAATACACTGGATGCTTAAAAGCTTTAAAAGGTTTATTATAGTAACAGACAATACTACCATTCACCCCTATCCCCTTTGGTTCAAAATACTTATACAATTGTTCCTACCATTTTCTTAAGCGGTTCTGGAAGTTTTCTTTCATATCTTTAGTTGTGCTATTGTGGCTGACTTGATGTCTTGCATAGATTCAAAATGTTTACATTTCATGGTCATTTTGAATTTGGCAAAGATTCAGAAGTTTCCTGGTGCCAGACTAGGTGAATAAGGTGCATGAGAACATACTGTAATGTTTTTATAAGCCCACCTTTTCACTGAATGGTTCTTGGTAGCAACATTCACCACATGTTTTATCACACCTCTTAAGACACTCATAAAAGAGAATTGCTTTGGAAAGTGGCACAAATGAAGGGATAAGTCTGTTTGAAGCAAGAGTGTTTTACCATAATAATTTTTTTACAAAAATTTACACTTTCACCATACATTTTGATCATGCCTTAAGTATCCAAAAGAAATGAAAGCATTACATCAAAAATTCATGTGTACACTCCCACATTTATCACAGCACTATTTATGATAGTCAAGAAATGGAAACAACATAGGTATCTATCAACTGACAAAGAAATGTAGATATACACAATGAGATGCTATTTAGCCATAACAAAAAATGAAATCTTGTCATTTGTGACAATATAAATGGAATCAGCAATCTGTACGTTAAGTAAAATAAATCAGGCAGAGAGAGACAACTATCTCATGAAATAAACTCATGTAGAATCTGGAAACATTGCTGTTACAGAGGCTGAAAATAAAATTATAGTTATTGGAGGCTGGGGAATGCTTGGGGAGATGGTGGGATAGTTCCCCAACCTCTAATTATAGTTATTAGAGACTGGGGAATGCTTGGGGAGATGGTGGGATAGGGAAATGTTAACCAAGTGGCACTAAGTTATAGGAGCAAGAAATGCTAGTGTGCTGTTGTATAGTAGGGTGACTATAGATAATGATATGGTAATGCATATTTCAAAAAGCTTTCGCCACAGAGGAATGATGAAATAGATATATTTAACTTACATTATATGGTACTCCAAAATACGTAAAATTTTTGTTTTATGTATCAGTTAAAATGAATATAACTAAAAAATCACCTAATCTGAATAACAATGAGAAAATAGACCAAAGGAAAAAAAATGAACAGAAACTCAGGGAACTTTTAGGCTTTAACAAAAGATATAACATTCTTTACAGTCTCAGAAAGACAGAAGAAAGAGTATAGGGCTAAAGAAAGTATTAAAAGAAATAATGCCTCAAAGTTTCCCAATTTGGCAAAAAAAAAAAAAAAAAAAAAAAAAAAAAAAAAAAAAAAAAAAAAAAAAAAAAAAAAAAAAAAAAAAAAAAAAAAAAAAAAAAAAAAAAAAAAAAGCCACGGATTCAAAAAGATAAGTATCCCAATTGGAGATAAACTCAAGGAAATTCCTAACAAGACACATAATTAAACTTCTGCAAGTTAATGACAAAGGGAAAAAAGTCTTAAAAACAGCTAAATAGAAATAATACATTGTGTTTAAGGGAACGACAATTTGAAAGTAGCAGACTTCGGGAAAGGTGGTGAACTGGTGAAGAGCAGCAATTCAACCTCTCTGAGATTTGGAATCCAGACATTGGAATACAGTAATACGGGGAAGAGAAGGAGGAGAGAAGTGGGTCTCCAGGAGCCAGCAAACAACTGAAGTGAGAACTGGAGCTGACAGGGAGAGAGCAGGGACGGGCCTCAGTGCAGAAGAGGAAGGGAGCAAATGGCACTTTCCCCCTGAATCCCAGCTTGTGGTGTGAGAGAGGCAGCATGAACCTACTCAGGCACAGTGACTAAGAGTGACCCCAGAGGCCTCCATGGATAAATGCATTAGTGGAATGAAGCACTGAAAGCTGCAGGCTGCAATGGCTGATGAGTGATGGTGGTTCAGATATCCCCAAGAGAGGGTGGCCATTTTAGAAAGGGGTCAGGTAAACCTGGACGCAGAGCAGACACAGGTTGGTTCCATCTAATGGTAGCTAGTGTCAGGTTGAGTTACAGATGTGGGAGATGTCCAGGATCAGGGAGCAAAATTCAAGCTGGCAAGAGGCACCCAGAGAGTTGTGGGTTGAACATCTTGGGCCCCAGCCACACAATCAGAAACTAGGATCAGCATGAACTTCAGGGGACTTGATAGCCTGGGCTTAATGGGATCAACCAATAAGGATCTAGGCTCTGTCTGCCCAGTTGATCTATCAGTGACAAAAGAAACATGCCCAGAAGTGGATGTTTATTGTTTTTTCTTCCCTTTTTTCCCCAGAATTATTTGATCTTGTTTCTGTATGAATGTGAAGATCGCTTCTAGCTTTTTTGCTTTGTTCTGCTCTTGCTTCTGTTTCTTCCTTCTTTCCCTGCTATCTTTATCATCAGTTTCCCAAAGCTTGATAATCTTCCTTTGTCCATCACCCTTGCTTCTAATCCTTTTTCTTTTTCTACATCTCTAGTTTTTCCTCTTGCCCCTTTTAAATTTCCTGCCCCCAGGGTAAAATCACAGTGTTATGATATTTACTGTACAAAACTTTCCAATTTGTTTTATGTTTTGTTATACAACTACAAATACTGTTTATATGGCTAAAAATGGCAAATTAATAATTACCAGTTAGTCATTTTCTACATTGCACTTGGGTGCTATTTTTATTGTTGATTGTGCCACCTTACTCAAGGTGACACAGTTATTCTAATCAGTTGGTTTTTCCTATATGCCAAGAAAGAGATTACCTAAGGGTCATAAAAAATAGGGGAAGTGCCAGAGAGCAAGGGTGCAGACCAAATAGACAGCAACTTCTCATCCTCAATAAATTGAAGAGGTAGGAACTGGCAACAGAGTCTAAAGCCAAAAGTCAGCTAAACCTGGAAGACATTTCAGAGGGGTAGTCATTTCCTGAGGAGTTATCAATAGTAACAATAAAGCTACCTACCAGAAGCAATTTATAAGCATCAATGCAGAAACTACACTAACAAAACAAAACAAAAAATAAGAAGACACAGAAGCCAGATATAACTCAAGACTTTCATCTCATCCAGGGCAAACCCAGGGGGCAGTGAGATGAAACAAATCAAAAGCTACTCACCTGAACTGTCTGAAATGGTTACATTGGAAGTAACAATGCAGATGAATGAGACTCCGGAAGAAAATCAAATTACAAATAATATCACAAATAACTGAAGAGATGATTAGGATAATGAAGGACATGGTTAGTGAATCTAGAGTAGACACAGATTTTAAAAATGGACGAGCTTAGGAAAATTATGGAAACAATGAATGCCCAACATAGGAAAGAAACAGAATTCATGATACAGATTCAAACAAATATCCAGAAGACAGAAAAATTTATTCAAAGCATACATTGCAGAATCAACCAATGTGAGGCGAGAATGAGATCTACAAGACTGGCTTCCCATTAGTGATCATAAAAAACAAAAGATTTCTTAAAAATAGCAAAGACCATGAAAAATCAATCCAACAGCTGCTAGATGAAGCAAGAAGAATAACATAAGATTCATTAGAGACAATGAAAAGCAGGAAATAGCACAAATCTATTCACACAAAAATAACCGCAGATAGCCAGGCGTGGTGGCACACGCCTTTAATCCCAGCACTCCGGAGGTTGAGGTAGGAGAAGCATTGTGAGTTCGAGGCCGGCTTGGGCTACAACGCGAGCACAAGGCCAGCATGAGCTACATAGTGCGACCCTGCCTCAAAAAAAACTAGGGCTGGGAGTTTGGCTCAGTGGCTTAAGCACCTGTCTGGCAGGCGCAAGGTTGTGAGTTCGATCTCTGGTGCCGCAAGGGAAAAAAAAAATAACTGCAGAAACCTTCGCAAGCAGGGAAAAAGAATTTGACATAACTGTGAGGCATATAGAACTCCAATTAGCAACGATAAAAAAAAACCACTACACCAATGCGTATAATAGTCAAGATTCCAGATATCCAACACAACAACAGATTATTAAAAGCTGTTAAAGAAAAGAAACAAATCACCTATGCTGAAAAGCCCATCAAAATCACAGCAGACTTCTCAACACAAACCCTTAGATCAAGAACTGCTTCAAGTGAAGTTATTTCAAGTGCTAAAAGATAACGAACTCCAACCCAGATTGATGTACTCCACAAAATTATCTTTCAAATTTGATGGTGAAAGAAAATACTTCCATGATGAACAACACTAGAAGTTCATACACAACAAACCAGCATTCCAAAGTTTTTGGAAAGATATTGTAGAAAGAGATAATAAACAGTGCAATTCCATGAACCACAACAGAATGAATACACCAGGAAAGGAAGCAGTGAAAAAAAGGGAAAGAATGAAAACCATCAACAGAAAAATAATATGACAAGAGTAAGTGAAGATATATCACTTATAATCATCAATGTAAACAGTCTCAATACATCAATCAAAAGAAACAGATTGGCAGAATGGATCAAGAAACAATATGCTGCAAACAAGAAATATTTAACTCAAAATGAAATTCACAGACTGAAGCAAAATGATGAAAAACAATACTCCATGTAACAGGAACCCAGGAAAAAGCAGGGGTTAGGGGCCAGGAATACAGCTTAGTGGCACAAGCACCTGCCTGGCAAGTGCAAGGTCCCAAGTTCAATTCCAAGTACAAAAAAAAAAAAAAGCAGGGATAGCTACACTAATTGCAGACAAAACGGATTTTCACCTGAGACTGATCAAGAGAGATAAACAAGGTTACTACATACTTGTTAAGGGAACAACTTAAGAGGAAGAGATAAGGCTCATAAATATACATGCAACAAATACCAGCATACCCAACTATATAAAACAGATGTTAATGGACATGAAAAATCAAATAAGCACTAATACAATTATAATAGGAGACCTCAATATCCCACTGTTACAAAAAGATCACCTTCACAAAATAATCAACAAAAAATATCACAACTGAACCAAACCTTTGAACAAATGGACTTAGAGGACTATGGAGTACTGCATTGTTATGGATTAAAAACTGGTGGTCAACTTAGCACCACCTGAATTAACTCAGCTGGTGTTGAGTAAAGATGGCCCACCTGAAGAAAGTTACCAGCATAAATAGAGATGTGGAGAAGAAGAGCGAGGCGTTGTGGGTTCTTTCAAGAGTTGCTGTTTCGGGCTGATGGTTCTCCCGGAGGTGCGTGTCATGCTGGCTTCCTCAATATGGGTTCGGCCATTATCATCGGAGGAGCTCGGGACTTCATCAATGAGAGTGGCTGTGGTTCACATTGCGGGAGCTCTGCTCCTCACACTGTGCATTGCTTACTGGCTCCGGAGGGGAAGCTGTGAGCTGGAGAAGCTTGTCACGCTGGGCTTCCTAACCTGTGCTCAACTGTTCTCATCATTAGAGGAGCGTGGGACCTCGTTGCCACTGAGGATGGCTGTGGTGCTCTTCAGGGCAGCCCTGCTTCTTTGAGTGTGACTTCTTGGCTCCTGTGTAGAACCCTCAACCCACTGCACAGCTCCTTCACCCCGCTGGCATAGACTTTCTAGTTCCACCGCTAACCTTCGACCTTCCTGGCACAGAACTGTAAAATAGTCTGGCCTGAGTCCTTATTGTGGGCTCTTAGATTTCCAGCTGGAGCTGCGGGAGGCATTGTCATGTGTTTTGGGTCTCTAGTGGGACTCATGCATGATATTGCTGTGGGATCCAGGCCCTCGGCTAAATATCCTGGGTCTTAGTGTTGTGGACAGATTTTCCTGCACTTCCTTGTGTTTAACTCTGGGTGACTGTTATAAAACAATATTACAAATTCTGTGTCCTTCATGCAGTTGTTCTCCCTGTAACCCCTGACTACAACATGCATCAAACAACATCAGAACACACATTGTTCTGAGGTGCACACAGGACGTTCTCCAAAACAGACCACATACTATCTCACAGAATATGCTAACATAAATGCAAAGGAAATGAAATAATCCCACACATATTACAATGAAATTGGAAATCAATGGCAAAAGAAACCACAAAAACTGCATAAAAATATGGAAATTAAATAACACCCTTCTGAATAACCAATGAGTCACAGATGAAATTAAAGAAGAAATAAGAGTTTCTACAATTAAATGATGATGCCAATAAAATATACTGGAACTTATGGGGTGCCAACGAAAGCAGTCCTACAGGGCAAATTTATAGTGGTGAATTCCCATATCAGAAAAAACAAAGTAAGATCAAGTAAACAAGCTAACGTTGAACCTTGAGCATCTATGAAAAGAAGAGCAAGTTATGCTCAAAGTTCATATGAGGGAAATTATAAAGATTAGAGCAAAAATTAATGCCATAGAGATTAATAAAACAATACAAAGAATTAATGAATCAAAGAGTTGGTTCTTTGAAAGATTAAATAAAATTGACATCTTAGCCACCCTTGGACAAAAAAAATAAATAAAAATAAAAAAGACTCAAATCTATATTTGGAATGAAAAAGGTGAAATCACAACAGATCTTGCACAAATTTAGAAGATCATCAATACCTACTTCAAGAACCTTTTTTTTTTTTTTTTTTGGCGGCACCGGGGATTGAACTCACAACCTCGCACCTGCCTGACAGGCGTGTAAGCCACTGAGCCAAACTCCCAGCCCTGGTTTTTTGAGGCAGGGTCACACTGTGTAGCTCAGGCAGGCCTTGCGCTCGCGTTGTAGCCCAAGCCGGCCTCGAACTCACAACGCTCCTCCTACCTCAGCCTCCCGAGTGCTGGGATTAAAGGCGTGCGCCACCATGCCCAGCTAGGAGCCTACATTCTAATAAGATGTAAAACACAGAAGAAATGCACAAATTCCTAGATACATATAAATTAACGAAGCTGAATCAAGAAGGTATAAACATTCTAAATAACCCAGTATCAGTAAAGGAAATTGAAGATGTAATTAAAAACCTACCAACAAAGAAATGTTCAGGTCCTGACAGATTCACTGTTGAAGAACTAGTGCCACTACTCCTTAAACCCCTTAATGAAACTGAAAGGGAAACAATAGTCCAACCGAAATTCCTGAAATCAAGCATTACCCTAATACCAAAACCAGAGAAGGACCCAACCAAAAAAGAGAAGTACAGACCAGTCTTCTTAATGAATACAGAATGCAAAATTCTCAATAAGATACTGAAAAAGAGAATGCAGCGAATCATCAAGAAGATTATACACCAGGATGAAGAAGGATCATACCAGGAATACAGAGATGGTTCCACATATACAAATCAATAAATGCAATACATCATATTAACAGAACCAGGGACAAAAAGCACATGACCATCTTAACAGATGCAGAAAAAACATTTGACAACATCCAATCTTTCACAATAAAAGCCCTACAGAAAACTGGAATAGATGGGCCTTTTCTCCAGCTGATAAAATCCATCTATGACAAGCCAATAGCCGACATCATACTAACTGTTCAAAAACTGAAAACTTTCTCTCTAAAATCGGTAATAAGACAAGGATTTCCACTATCATCACTCTTATTCAATACAGTTCTCCAAACATTAGTCAGAGCATTTAGACAAGACCACAAAATGAAAGGAAAAAAGATGGGAAAGGAAGAAGTTCAAATACCATTATTTGCAGATGATATGACACACTACATAGACTCCAAAAACTTCACCAAAAGACTTCTAGAATTAATAACCAAATTCAGTCATGTAGCTAGATGCAAAGTCAACCATTAAAAATCAATAACATTCTTGTCCACAAACTCACTGAGAGATTAAGGAAACCACACTTTTCATAATAGCACTGAAAAAGGAAATACTTCGGAATCAATCTAATGAACAAAGTAAAAGAACTTTACATTAAAAACTACAGCACTCTGAAAAAGGAGATCAAAGAGGATATCAAAAAACAGGAAGATATCTCTTGCTCTTGGGTAGGAAAAACCAACATAATAAAAATGGCCATACTATCAAAATTGTTATGCAGATTTAATGCAATCCCGATTAAAATACTAATAGCATACCTCAGAGAATTAGAGAAAACATTCCTAAAATTCATTTGGAACCAAAAAGACCTAGAATAGCAGAAATAGTCCTGAGCAACAAGAATTGGCAAGGCAGGCATCATCACAATCCCTGACTTGAAGTTATACTACAAAGCCACCATGACAAAAACTGCATGGTACTGGAAGGAAAAAAAATATGGACCAATGGAACAGTTTAAGAAGCAGAGACAAATTCAAACACACTCTCCCACCTTATCTTTGATAAAGCAGCCCAAACATCTTCAGTGGAAGAAGAAAGCCTCTTTAATAAATGGTTTGGAGAAAATTGGCTTTCCACATGCCTAGGATTAAAGCTAGATCCATATCTCTCATCATGCACTAAATTAAAATAGAAATGGAATAAAGATCTAAAGAGCAGAACAGAAACACTAAATCTGCTAGAAGATACAATAAGCAGAACTCTTGAAGTCATAGGTGTAGACAAAGATTTTATGAACAAAATCCTAGTTGAACAGGAAACAGAACAAGGAATGAACAGCTAGGATCTCATCTTAGTTAAAAGCTTTTGCACACCAAAAGAAATCACTAAGTAAAGAGACAATCCACAGAGTAAGAAAAAAATTTTGTCAGCTGTTCCTCAAAGGCCTCTTATCTACTATAAAGAACTAAAAAAAAAAACATCAGAAGCCCTAAACCTAAAAGACCCAATCCAAAAATGGAAATCTGAAGTGAACAGACATTTCTCAGATGAAGAAGGACAAATGGCAAATAAATAAATGAAAAAATGTTCAACATCAATAGTCATTTGAGATATAAATTAAAACAATGCTGAGATTCCATCTCACCTCAGAAAGGATAGCTATTATCAAGGAACCAATGAATAACAAACGCTGGCTGGGTTGGAAAAAGAAAACTTCTTCACTGTTGGTGGGAATGTAAACTGGTACAACCACTATGGAAATCAGTGTGGAGATTTCTCAAAAAACTAAAACTAGAGCTTTCATTCAACCCAGGTACTTCCCTTCTTGGTATCTTCCCAAAAGAATTAAAAGCATCATATCACAGAAATATATGCACACTTGTGTTTATAGTAGCAAAATTTGTAATAGCAAAATCTTGGAAACAGCCTAAATGCCCACTGTGGTTTTTAATAAAATGGAGTACTATTCTGCCATAAAGAAGGATAAACTTGAGACATTTTTAGGCAAATAGATGCACCTTGACACCATACTCTTAAGTGACATAAATGAGACACATGTGTAAATATTTGTTTCTCTAGGTGTGAAATGAAAAGGGTAAAGAAGGATCAAAAGATATAATAGATACTGAAAAACAGGAAGAAAATACTCAATTGGGAAGGGAAACAAGGGGAAGGGGAGGAGGAAAGGAAGGAAAGAAAAAAACAAAAGTGAATAGAAGGTTAAGAATGAAAACAAAGCTTTTGTAAATAAGGTGAAGAGGGGTTTAAGGAAACAGGGATTAGGGAAAAGGAAGAATCATGATGTATCATATGTAGGTACAAATTCCCCATGATGGATGATGTGTAAGCACAAATTCCCTACAATCAATATGATCATTATGTATATCTAAAATGTACCAATAAAATGAACTAATAAAAACAAAATAGCAAATTTCTAGGGATGTGAACAGAATACACAATTTTGAAGTCAAGAAAGAAGAGAATTTTTAACTTGGAACCAACCCTAAGCAAAATTAGACTTCAAAAATGTAGGGCAAGCCGGGCATGGTGGCGCACACCTTTAATCCCAGCACTCAGGAGGCTGAGGTAGGAGAAGCGTTGTGAGTTCGAGGCCGGCTTGGGCTACAATGTGAGTACAAGGCCAGTCTGAGCTACATAGTGCAACCCTGCCTCAAAAATCAGGGCCAGGAGTTTGGCTCAGTGGCTTAAGCGCTTGCCTGGCAGGTGCAAGGTTGTGAGTTCGATCCCTGGTGCTGAAAAAAAAAAAAAAGAATGTAGGGCACATAAAGATACTTAGGAAAACTAAGAGAAGTACATTACTAGAAGACATAAATCTACAGTATTGTAATGTACGGTACAATCTACAAAAATTATAGTACCATGGAAAGAAAGTATAGTGTCAAAAACACACTGAGGCTTTTTAAACAAGATGTAAAGAAGCAATTAAAAAAAGACACATCATAAGTCTGAGCAGCAGGACAGCATGCACTGGAAGTAAATGCAATTAGTTGTGAAACAGACAGCTGAGCTTAGTGATCAGTTCTCAGAGAAACCTCGAAATCAACAAGGGAACGTGAAAAATGAAAGTGATCCCCCACTTCATACCCCTTATTGCTGGGATTATAGGCACACACTATTATGTTAGGCAGAGAAGCACAGATTTAAATATAAAACATAAAAATGTACAACTGAAGTGAAAATACAGGAGAAAATCTTAATGACTCTGAGTTAGCCAAAGAGTTCTTAGACATGGCAACAAAGTAGTAATACAAAAAGAAGAAAATGATAAACAGGAATTCATTAAAATTAAAAACATTTGTTCTACATAAGACATAATGATGGAATTAAAAAACAAGCCATTAATGGGGAGAAAAAATCTGCAACTTATGTCTTTTATTAAAGACATATAGAGAATTCACTAAGTTCAAGAGGAAAAACAAATAGCCCAGTCTAAAAACAAAACATAAAACACACAGGTAATTCACAAAAGTGGATATATGTAGTAACTAAACACATTACGAAGATGTTCAATTTCATTAGATAATAGGTAACTGTAAATTAAAACCATACAATACCACTATCAAGTGTATCTTGATAATACCAAGCAACAACAGCCAGGAAACAAAGCAGTTGGGACTCTCACCCTGAACTGGGAAGAACACAAAAGAATTGCAGATATTCCCTGCCAAATGACTTACCTGCTTAATGATTGTTCTGACTTACAACAGAGGTTCTTTAGACTTACGACCTGTCTTTTTTGTTTGTACATTTCTGTTCACCTTGTTTATACAGTTTCAATGACTTCTTTTACATATTTTACCTTGTTTATACAGTCCTATAATTTTCACTGCAGTTTGTACTGTACAGTACAATACTGCAGTTTTGTGTTCAGTTATACATTACAATACTACATGTTAAGAGTTATGCAAATAAAAGTAAATTAAATTGGAGTTTCCTTTGACCATTTCTTTGAATTTAATATTGTAATGCACATATTATATATAAATTTTCATTTAGCCATCAATTCATTTAATGACTTAGTCACAGGACTACCACTCAGTCATTACACAAAGAGTGTCTGTGCTCTGGAAAATATTTGGTAGTTTCTTACAGAATTAAAAATAAACATAGGCTAGAGATGTAGCTCAGTGGTATAGCACTTGACAAGCATGCATGAAGCCCTGGGTTCAATCCCCAATATCAGAGGAGAGGAGAAGAGAGGAGAGGAGAGGAGAGGAGAGGAGAGGAGAGGAGAGGAGAGGCTACTT